>JAHWFP010176216.1:12840-27044 GCA_023313725.1 Lithobius niger | reverse complement strand
TAAGTCAGCCTGGCTGAACTTATTCAAAAGAAATTTCTTGAAACATTTCTTGAAATAGCTTGAAAATTTCAAGTCTTTTTTTTTTGCCTTGGTCCTGCTTGTCAATGAGTCCGTAAGTCAGTCTGGCAGAACTTATTACGTAAGAAATTTCTTGAAACGTTTCTTGAAATGGCTTGGGAATTTCTTTAAATTTGATGCCATTTTTTTGTCTGCCTTAATCCTTCTTGTGAATGACTCCATAAGTCAGTCTGGCTGAACTTATTGCGTAAGATATTTCTTGAAACGTTTCTTGTAATGGCTTGAGAATTTCTTGAAATTTGATGCCATTTTTTTGTCTGCCTTAATCCTTCTTGTAAATGACTCCATAAGTCAGTCTGGCTGAACTTATTGCGTAAGATATTTCTTGAAACGTTTCTTGTAATGGCTTGAGAATTTCTTAAAATTTGATGCCATTTTTTTGTCTGCCTTAATCCTTCTTGTGAATGACTCCATAAGTCAGTCTGGCTGAACTTATTGCGTAAGATATTTCTTGAAACGTTTCTTGTAATGGCTTGAGAATTTCTTGAAATTTGATGCCATTTTTTTGTCTGCCTTAATCCTTCTTGTGAATGACTCCATAAGTCAGTCTGGCTGAACTTATTGCGTAAAATATTTCTTGAAACATTTCTTGAAATGGCTTGAGAATTTCTTAAAATTTCATGCCATTTTTTTTTTTGCCTTGGTCCTGCTTTTGAATGAGTCCGTATGTCAGTTGTCAGCCCGGTTGAAGTTTTCGTGTAAGAAATTACTTGAAACATTTCTTAAATAGCTTGAAACATTTCTCGCAATTGCTTGAAATAGCTAGAAACATTCGAAGACCCCACCCCCCAGTGGACCCGAAACAGACTACAGCTATTTTGCACCTCAAAAACAAAAGGCATCCATTTAATCGCTACCCCGTAAAGGATTATGGACCCTAACCACACCTGTAACGGTATAGCATTACATCTCGTGCAACAGGGCGACCTAACCTCAGACCACAGGGGGGCGCTCAGCTGGTGACGGACGTCCACACACATACATCCCCAAGTGGTTTGCTGCTGCACCCTACCAACCTCCCATAAATTACAACATCCCGAGTTTAATTACTATTTGCTGGTGATGGCACGGCTGCAGCCACTAACATAGTCTCCGGACACGCTCAGCATGTTAATAAGGAGGCAGCCAGCCCACCCACCCACCCCTTCTAGCCGCCACCCCCTCCCTCCCCCTCGTTTTCCCAACCCCACTCTCGTGCGCAAGCTCTAGGTATCGCTGCCTAGCTTCAAGCCCACCATTTCACACTTGGCCTCATACGCAAACATATTAATTATGAGCTTGTTTACGGTGTTGAAGGGAAAGTTGACTTTTGCTTTGCCCGCAGCATTCATGGACGTTATTATAATGTTGGGGGGGGGGGTTGGAGTGGGGGGGGGGGGGGGGGTGGGGGGGGGAATAAGCAAGCAGGTCTTCTTGGCTCGAGCCTATTAAAATGCAAAGACAAAGAGGGAGGGAAGAGGTCGTAAAGAAGAAAAGTTAAGAAGATTTGAATTAGCGTCGTAATTTACTGACCGGGAAAGCATCAACCACGGTTTGGGAAGAGTCAGTCTTCTCAAACTAACCCACGGGCACAAACAATCTTCGTGTCTCGGACGTGCCTTCCTTGCTTGTAACTTGCTCGCATCAACAGCCCTATACAGTAATCGCACGGCTAATTCTCCTGCCAATTAAGCCAAAGGCCAACTCTACTTTTCGAATAGCGGACGACACGAGCGATTTTAAAGGTCGTGTAGGTTGAAGAGAATACGGTTGCGCGCGCACAGACTAACAGTAAATGTCTAGATCCACGAAGCACTGTATGGTGTTGTTTGTAAATCGTTCTATAAGCCTTGTATGAAGACTCAGGTTGTAGGAATAATTTAGGAGTAGGAGATTGGACACTTTTATCCTTAGTACAGATGGATATTCATTCAGTGAACAGCTGTTGTGGCTTGTCCTAGTGGTTAAGCTTCTCCACGTTTGGAGTTCGGCCAGAAACCCTTCTGTATAGTAGCCAGCGATGGCGAAGTGCCTACAGGTTTTGGGAGAAATTTTAGGATAGCGATGCACCACGTTAACACTTTCATGCCCGCAGTATAGCCAAATGACAACAGCTGCAAGATGAAGCAAAAACTAATTCCCAACTCGCGTTGCCAGCTTTGTGAGGGGGTTCCCGGGGACCCCGAGCAAAGCGAGCAGCAACATCCCAGTGGTAAGCGTCATCGTCTCCAAACCAAGTGAATGCTGCAGGTTCGAATCCCGCGACTGACCTAAAAAAAAAAATAACGAGAATTAATTTGGCCAAGAAAGGGTTATACCCTGTTTTTCTTGACCCGCATAAGGGGTAAACATAAAGCTAAAGCTGTCCAGGATTTCCCTCTTGCCACATTCGTAGCACGAAAAAGTTGGCTGCATTTTGTGCAATGGTATCATCACTATAATTTGTATCCTACCTAAGCAACAACAGCGCCGTAGTAACCCTTATAACTATTAAAAGAATGACATTTATAGTCTAAAGTTGTGTCGACCCTCAAATAGGACGACTGTTAGCCTGCTTTTGGGGCTCAATAAGTTCCCCTAATGAGAGACTGCACAAAATAATATACGACGACGGAAGACTTTGCGAAAATACAGGACTTTGCATAAGAGTTGGCAGGAAACTATACATAAATGTAGGACTTAGCGTAACATGCGGTATAAGACTGTGCAAAAATAAAGGAATTTGTGTAAGACTTATGAGACTTTTCAAAAATAAAGGAATTTGCACTAAGACCCTTGGCATGTAGGGGGTGCTTTGGGTGCTTTGAGTGCTGAAGGGGGTGCTTTGGGTGCTGAAGTGCCGGCCCACAGACCAAAAATGGTCTCAAGGGTGCCTCACGGTTATGGGGGAAAACTAAGGTACTATTTTTATTTTTAAAAAATGTTACTTTTACTGTTTTTACAAAAAAAAAAAAAAATGTTGTTCAAAAAAAGGAAACTTTTATTGCGGGACTGGAGTAGGGAGGGGAAGAGGGCCACAATAAATAATAAGCACCAGGCCTCTACGATGCTTAATCCGGTCCTGTTGTCATAGGACTTTGCAAAACTACAGCACTTTGCATACGTTGGCTACGAGACTACATGAATGAAGGACTTGTATTAGACTAATTTGCTTTAACCTTAGGAACTGTCATTATTAAAAGAATAAATGAATTACGTAAATTAATGAAATCAATAAATGATTAAAAATGTAAGTACGTCAACACAATTTTGCAAGTCGTTGAACGCGAAATAAGATGGCTCCGACTCGACAATTTCTCCGGTTACCGAAATTCCTGGCCTTGAAGCAGGGCCCCCACAACGAGGGGGGGGGGGACGGGGTCAAGTGGACCTGCTGTACCCAGGCCCGGGCTCTCAAGGGGCCCACACGGCCAATTTTTTTTTTCGCAATTGTGAGTTTTGATGACTGAGTAATGTAATCGATTTGTGCGTATTGTGAATTCTTTATACTCCCAACAAACAGCAACTCCAATCCACCGGCACCGGAGCAGAAGCATTGCAGGTGCACCTGTTTACCTGTTAGGCAGGGAAGCCTTCAGACGTAAGCAGCCCGGATTAATGAATGATCCAACCCGTTAAACACACTTGTGGCCGACGTATATTACAACGTAGTGTAACCTCCTTTTTACGATTTCAGTCGGGCAGTGGGGCCCGCTGTTGTAGTTAGACCCAGGCCCCTAACTTCGATGTGGGGGCCCTGCCTTGAATTTAGTGATGCAATGTTTGCGATGTTAAACAAGCCAACTGCAAGCAACTATATAGGCTACGGCCTGTTTAAGACCAAGTACAACAGAGCTGCGTAGGAACAATGTTGAAAAAAAAAAAAAAGAACAACGTTCAATGAACCACGGCACAATATTTCAAAAATATGGTTTTGGACCAGGGTTAATTACGTTCGTATTGTTAGAAAATGCAATGGAAAAGGATTTACAACGTCACCAATGATTGTGCAAGAATGCTTGAAATTAAATTCTCTCAGATATGGTTTTTGGAACAATGTCCTAATGACTCAAAGTACACACAAAACATTAACGAAGTGCTAACTAACTAATCAAAATGGGTTTGTTCCCAGAAGAGGGCAGACACTCTTTCCCCCCCCCCCCCAACCCGACAGACAAACAAAACCTCCATACTGGAAACAAACGAAGAAAAAGAGGCTCGGAAGGGGGGGGGGGGTGGGGGGTGGGACGGGGGGGGGGGGAGGGGAGAAGGATGCAGACCACCAACCAGGAGGTGCAGACGATAAAGGTCCAGAAGGAATTTGGTTCAACAACAAGACACGAAGAAACAAGACACGACCTTCGTTGGAACGTGGCCGTCCATAACTCGCCCGTGTCCTCACCATACCATACCATGCCAGCCAAGCGACCCAGCAGCAGTTATATAGATGGGCTTCCAGTCTTTTGCTGGGTGGGAACGACAGGTCACGGACACGCGTGCTATTCCAGTGTAGAATTGCAAGAAAAAAGAAAACGGCTATAGCTGCGTTTGAGCTCGAGCCTTTCTTTATCTTGGTCTGAGGAAAAGGAAGGTTGGAGGGGGAGGGTTGGGGGGTTGTCAAATCATTTTTACTGCCCAAGACGGAATGCGAATTCTTCAACTTCCTCCCCACCCATACCCTCCCCCTCTACCCCCCATCTTTCCTCGCCATCCCTCAATCACCGTCAGTCCGTAAAGTCTGCCTTTCTTTTCTTTAAATTTGAAGCCTACTGGACCTTTTCTTCACGTAGAGAAGCTTCACAGCAGCCTGAAGAAAAAGAGACAAAGGTTTACTCATTCTCTCTCTCCCAATGCTGCTGGAACCCCAACCGACGGAGGTGGAGGTGGAGGAAGGGGGGGGTTGGGGGAATGAGGGTCTTTATGTGACACTTTCTTTAGTAAAAAGGTAGGTCCACACTGGAGTTTATTACGTGTAGCTCGGGGCGAAACTAATGATGCAGGTGCAACAGGAGGTTGGTTGCCATGGACGGTATGGTGAAGCCAACCGCAAAAGATGTTGCATGCCGATCGGATGACGTCATTAGACTCGACATGGCCGCTGTTTCGCACAAGGAATGAGTGATGTTTATGTTGGAACCAAGAGTCAGGAAAATTGTACAACGAATTCACTCACATTATGCTAATTTGTTTTCCTGCAACTATACCGGTTGTCCCCAAAGTCTGGGATCGTCCGGGTGATACGACCGGCTGATATACCGGGGATTTTGTCTTTGTTCATGTTGATAGACATGTTCATGCTGATGGAGATGTTATCAGCATGAACAAAGATAAAAATCCCCGGTAATGAACACCCGGTATGTTATGATCACTAACTTTTGGGACACCCGGTGTAATCCTGCGCACGTCAAAATTATTATTATTATTATTTTTGCTTCAGTGTTCGATGAGAAAAAAATCAACTCTTAGTGTAGGACAGAGCACGACAAGCAGTAAGAAAAATCGCTGGTAGTTATTAAACTACTGGAATCGTCCTTTGCGATTAGGGGAAAACCAGCCACAACAGCCCTACCAATGTAAAATATATACTGTCTCGGGCTCCATCCTGGGTCGCATTTGAGCCCTTACCGCAATTTACACAGCTCCATCCTGACCAATGTAGTTAAAACTAGTAAAATTCGACTTATTTTTGCATAACAAACATCGGTTGATAACAACGTTATAAGAAAACAAAACCGGAAGTATGTTAGCAGTATAAAAATAATAATTAGACATTACAAATTTCGACCTGGGTAAATTATTTTATGTCAAGTTTCCATCCGAAGAAATTCGATAATGTTATGCGTCGGATCCCATAACAATAAAGAATTTTCGTTATAATAGTAACATGACGGAATTCCCTCAGGTGGAAATGTGGTTCAAACTTAACACTTAAATTTTACCCAGGTCGTAATTTTTAATGTAAATTATATTGTTAACGCAGATCATATACTTCCAGTTTTGCCTTCGTATCGTTGCAAACAACCGAATTTTGTAGTGCAAATTAAGTTGAATTTCACTGGTGTTTACTTTATTGGAGAAGATGCAATTGTTTATTGCCTATTTTGTTGTTGTTGTTGTTGTTGTTGTTGTTGTTGTTGTTGTTGTTGTTGTTGTTGTTGTTGTTGTTGCAGTGTTTGGTAATGGATGAAATGCAATATGAAATCTTCTGTCTTGAATGCCATGATTGCGTTGATCATGATCACTAGCAAAGAAGGAAGTAATAATTTAAATCTATTCATGGACGATATTCTTAAAAAGATAAAGAGACAACACAGTGCTTGCATATTCCAAACGGAAACGGACGTACGCCTGGTTGTACCTAGGGCATCCAATCCAGACATATTTGTTATCTCGGGATTTCGGGATTCTTGTCTCTCAATCCCGGGAACCCGGGATTAATCCCGAAATTTCGGGATTTATTCTTAATATTGTCAGTGGCAAGAAAAAAAAAATACATGAAAGGAAGGTTTCGTTCAATAACTTCATTGTTTAAATTACTCACAAGGTAAAAACTTAAGCGAGCACAGCTAGTTGGTAGCATGTTCTTCGTTTATTTGAAATGATCTGCTATTTTTTCAAAGTTTAAATCAATGGGAGTAATTTTAAGTTGTTATTTTTTAATCTAGTTTAGATACATTTTGCACTCTGTAGACTGTGCTACAAAATTTTGAAAATCGATTCATTGGTTCTATGTCTAGGTGGGGCAAAATTTCTCCAACAAGATAGCAACAGCAACAAGAATATTGTAGTCACATTCAAATGGCGTTCAAAAGACCCTGGGCCTAGTTCATACCTACGTTTTTAGCTACAAAACTTTAAAATAGGTTCATTTAATTGGTTTGCTGTTTAGGTGAAAGCAAAATTTCCCCAACAAGAATAACAACATCAATCGTACTGTAGTCACATTAAAATGTAGTCGTATTGAAAGAGCGTGTGAAAAGGTCCTGGTCTTTAAATTTTAAAATATCTAGATTTCAAGTTATAAATATTGGAAATTAGCTCACTGGTTCGATCTCTAGATAAGAGCAAATTTTCTCCAAGAAGAAGAAGAACATCAACAAGACTACTGTCATATCAAAGTAGTCTGTAAAAATAGGGCTTGTTCATTGTTTAAGCTAGAAAACTTGAAAATCGATCCATAGGTTCGATCTCCAGGTAAGGGCAAACAGTCCCAACAACAAGAATAACAACAAAAACAACAGTAAGAAACGGCCATGCTGTGGAGGCTAAACGGTTCTATTGTTGTCATTAAAATTCGTAATGTCGTGAAAAAGTTATGACGCCACTCCAACTACCGAATTTTGTTGGTGTATGACAATTTCGGAGGCAACCATACCACGCGCCATGGCTGTTTGCTGTGACGTGCATATCACGTGAGTGGGCTAGTCCAATCAGACGGCCAAACAGCCGTTGTTCTCGTTCGTCATTGGCTAACTCATGGTGACGTCACGGCAAACAGCCATTGCGCATGGTTTATACGGTTTCAAAGTTTGACGTTTAACATGGAAGTTCATACTGAGGTTTTATCAAGGACCGATGTTGCAGTCCTTTTGACCAATGACGCTGCAGTAACGAGACAAATAAACAAAATACAGTTTTAGTGGGTTTTTTTTTGTGTGCAATTGAAATTGCGTGTTAACTTTTATTTCTCTTTCTCGCACCAGAGTAAGCAAAAGACGAATTGTTATCCTTTTTATTTGATGGTGTTGCAAGGACACTGAAGAATTTTTCAATTCCAAACTTGGTCTAGAATTTAGATGTTGTAACTCGTAGTGAGACTCGAGTCTATAGAGCAGTGCCAAGTGACGTCATATTGGCTACAAGAGAGATACTTGCAAGGGGCACTAGATTGAAATGGTGGGTTAAACAACGGCACTTCTAGTCAAGCCAGTGCTTTGAGAGTGGATTTCGTAGGCTTAAAAAACCCTTGTTTTCTCCAATCCCTTATGCCACGAGGTTGTAATTGGAAAATAAAGATTCCACTTGCTTAAAAATATCAGCAACTGCCAACAAATTGATAAAAATCGCGCGTTTTAGGCCTAAGAAATCCAGTCTAATAGCATTGGCTTCAGTAAAACGCTCTGCTTTTCCCCCACCAGTGCACCTTGCAGCTAACCCAGTTACTGGCTCCACCATAGAGTTATATACAATAATACTACGTCGTGTCACTGTCCTATAGACGAGAGGAAGGTAACATTAAATTTACGAAAAAAAGACAATTAATTCATAACTTCTTTATACGAATTTCACCGATTTTCAATCCCGTAAATCCTGGGATTTAGGTAGCCAAAATCACGGGCTTTTCGGTACTAAAAAATGACCGGGGTCCCGGGATTGGATGCCCTAGTTGTGCTCTCAACTGAGTTAGTGCAGGCATTACCTACAAACAACACTCAAGTTTGGTAGATCAATTGTTTGCAGCAGAAGGCATTACTAAAAATTTCAGATTGGACTCAAACCACGCCAGAATTTTTTACCACATTGTTGCTACAGTAGCAGTCATTCCATACGGACGTGTAAAAATTGCAGTCCTGCTACTCCTAACATCATGGATGGCTCGGGGGAATTTAGTTAATATATGCATTATAGTGTCCGCGGCCTATCTTGAGTTCGCCGTAGAAACGAACACAGATAACCGATTGTACGTTTTTGGTAGCAGAGTGCCTTGTTGATATCCAAGATGGTTACAAAAACAATGACGGCCATCGACTAAAGTCGCCCCCTCCAGGAAAACATAGCCGCTCATGAAATACTTGCAGGACTCAAGATACGCCATGCACACAATAGGATTATTTAATATCAGTATCTAGACAGCGCCACATGTAAACATGCGTTATGTATATGTACGTAATTAGGACTGTTTGTTGTTTATTTCATTTTTGCTAGAGAGTATTCACTAAGATTGAAGTTAAAAAGCGCTTGTACTTGCATATGCAGTCAATACGGATGTCTGAAAATGTGCATAAAATACAAAACGAGGCCCAGCTTAAAACAAGCTTTTAAAAAACCAGCGCAAACTGAATCTCAACTTCCCACCCCACCCGTTTAAAGCAGAATACGATTTTACCAAATGCCATGTGCGAACCCTGCATGCTAGGCTGCTTAGTTACATAGGGCAGAATGGACAGAAACTTCTACAACGCTCGATCGCATGAATCAAATTAAAAATTTAAAAAAGACACAAGAAACCCGTCGGTCCAATATTTTAATAAAACTGCTCATCGACTCGACATTTTCCGATGCCAACCTTCTTTCAAATTACGAATTTTTGACCCAGACTTCAAGTTAGAAACGGTCTGTATTACCATCCACTCTGCAGCGGTACACAGCCATACACTGCCTAACGCAAATTGATTGTAGGGGCAGAGGGGGCATTCCTTTAAACTTACTGGTCCAACCTAATTTGCGAGATTGTCGGAAGTTCTTCTTCTCGCATCGTGTTGTTAAAGTGTGGAATGGACTGCCCACAGATGTGGTGACTTCGCCATCATTAGCATGTTTTAAATCCAGACTCGCAAATTGTGACTTAACGAGGTATGTCAGGTAGGCTTAGCTATTTTTACTTTTTGTGTTTTATGGGGTTTTTTTTCTTCCCCAACCTGCTGTTTATTGTTCTTTAACTTTTCTTTGGGCAGGTGTTAGTGGTCACCCATGACCCTTCCTGTTCCCTTTGCAATCTCTGCTGCATAAAATGTTTTTATTCATTATTTATATAAATAAATAAAAAAAAAAGAGTAGGGCCTACACTAACTCACTAAAAAATCTACAGGTTCTTCATTTCAGCTCTAGGGACATCTCAACATTGCGACTTTGGTTAAGTGGTTATTAGGTCAAAATCCTATTATGAGCTTAGCAGGGGTCAAGGAGTAATCGTCTTAACTGGAAAATCGTATAATTGGAAGAACGTTTGCAGTATAACGGAAAATCGTCGAGCACGAAATTCGTATAATGGAAAATCGTCTAACACGAATTCCGTATAATGGAAAATCGTCCAATGTCCCTGCCTCGCTCACGCTGCCACGCTCGCTGCGGCGATACGTATAACATCAGAAACCGCAGCTAAATCATTGTCCAGTTAGACGTAAATCCATTATACGCTTATCCAGTATACGATACTCCGTCTTGACGATTTTCCAGATTTTATATTTTGGGCAGATATTGGACAATTATCCCATTAGACGATTTTCCAGTTAGACTTTCGTCCGACGCCCCGTTAGCCATGCTGTTTAGCATTATGAGTTAGCACTGACAACTTTTTCTTATTTTGGTACTCATTGTTTTCTAGTAATCGTACATTTGTTTCCCTCTGGTTTTTTTTTTTTTATTAATTTGTTCTTAATCGGGTCTGACTTTAGATTGTTTTTTTTTTCAATTCCTACTTTTTTACAAGATGTTTCGTTTTTTTTTTTTTTTTTAATATATACCACCATTACTCACACGCGAGCATCTGCTCTTGTGGTGTGAGGTTCGTCTTTTGCCAACGCTTTTCCTGTGAACTGTAACGAAATAAACTGGACTCAACGCTCTTTATACAAGACAGTAGCCAACAGCCCATCTTCCCTCACTCCGACATATGCTATCCTACACAGTTCGAGGTCCCTTCATTTTACTGTGTTTTTTATTTTATGTCTGTTTCGTCCGACTTTTGACGTCATGTCCAGACCAATTCTGCCGGGTTGAAATCGACATTTGCGTTTTGTTGTTTTTAATTAAAAAGATTTGGCCAATTTGTAAATGTAAGTGGTCATGGTGGCTGAGTGGTGAGATCGCTCAGCCTTGGTTGCTGGAGATTTGCGGATCTGGTCGAACCCCTGGAAAGGGGACCTTGGCAAAGTTCCCCGCCAGGTCGACTACAGGCCAGGGTAGCGTGAGAGGCTACCGTGCTCCTTCAGCGGCTGTGGGGACTATTCTGGCCAATTCGGGACAATCTTCGATCGGCATCTACGATGATCGGATGTTTACCGGTTGAAATCCCCGGGGTGGCTCCTCCCTTTACCAGATATTACTTCTTCTCAAAAAATTCTGGTAATGTTCAATATTGAGCCGTTTAAGGCACACGAGCATTAAATTGCTTCGGCTGACTTAAGGCTCAAAAAAAATTAATTAAAATAAAAAAGTGTTTTTATTGTAAATTCTTGGAAATGAGTTGGAGCTGATTCGAAACGTCGAGCACGTTTTGTGTTTCGTGTATTTTTGGGCTTTCCATATCGCGAAATACGCATAGATTTTTTTTCCCAGAGTGATCGGAAAACCACAATAAAAATTTTGGGATTTTCTGCAAGAAGTTACTGCAATCACAAACTCTTCAAATAAAAGTTGTGTGATTTTCTGCAAGAAGTTACTGCGGTCTCAAACTCTTCAAATAAAAATTTTGTGATTTTCTGCAAGAAGTTACTGCAATCACAAATTCTTCAAAATCTATTCAAATTCAACCATTGCAAACACGAAACACACGGGTTGTAGGGCCACACTCGCATTTTCCAGACTTCTCGATGGCCCTTCTTGGTCTGCCTTCTGGACGGGCTCTTCTTCTCAGTCTCCGAAGAAGAGAAGCTATTCAACACAGATCACACAATAGATCATTGAAGGAATGGCATCTTTATCCCATCACTTGTTAGGATGTGAAGACCGTGAAGAAACTACGTCCCTTCCTCCGTCCTCCTCCTCCAAGCCACACTCCCTCCAAGCCACACTCCCTATTAGACAAGAAAGGCCTACTAATCTCGCTTAAGCGTACTTTTAGTTGTGTTGTGTCTTACAGCGAACGTGCAACTTATATCACATCTCAAACTGAAGAGTAACGTACGGGGAGAGTTTCTTTCCCTCGCAGTGCTAAAGCAACTTGCTAAAGTAACTGTTTCTTTTCCGTACAACTTAGCTGCAATTTGCAGTGTTGCGTGTCTCGGGCGCGTCTCTTTTCCTCATTTCTTGCATGCTAGGTGCATCTATGCAGCAATAAAGAGGTATACCAGCATAGATTAGTAAGTTAAAGGTACATTCCGCTTGCTTTATAACAGACACGCTCAGATCTCCATCCGCGCATGTTACCATCGTGAGACTCGGCGTAGTAATGCAAGGCCAACTAAAATAGCATAGCTACTACGATCTCAGTTGGCCTTGGGCGTAGTAGACAAAACAGCGTGAACGCAAAAATTGTGTAGTCTCAAACCAGCTAGATTTTTACATTTAACACCACACTTTATAATTTTTTTTAGGCTAGTACCAGTCTTATAATTTTTCTTCGGCGTTCTATAGAGTAGTGACATTTGCCGCCATATTGGCACCAGTAAGGGTTTTGGAGGGCATAACTACAAGGTGCACTACATAAAAATGGAGGGAAAAACAACGGAAGAGCGGATTTCGTAGGCTTAAAATAACGTTGTTTTCTCCAACAACAAAAATCACGCGTTTTAGGTCTAAGAAATCACTCTTCACAGCATCGGCTTCAGTATGACGCCCTTCTGTTTCTCTCTGCAGTGCCCCTTGCAGCTAACCCATTAAGGCTCCAGCATAGAGTTATATACAATAATACTACGTCGTGTCACTGCTCTATATTGGCATAAATAATTTTAATTTTTACCGCATTAGTCTATTAGATTTTTGATCACGTGGTAATTACTACCAATCGATTAAAAATAAGTACACGCACACACACAGATGAAACGTCTTTATTGTAAGCGCGCAAAGGATCGTATAATTGCAGGACGCTATTTTAAATTAGTTCCCAATATTCAACAGAAAATTTCCCAGACGCGACATTTTAAAACGGATTTTTAGCAAGGGATTGACTAACGGTAAGTAAATAGAACTTTGGGGCTGTATACTTGATGTGGAGCATCGAGAAAAATGGCGTTGGGAATTATTGAATACCTTAAACTAGATACAGCATTTTACTTCTTTCAGTTCTACGCGGGGCCCTAGCGGCAGTTGCGGTTACTAATACCTCTGCTAATGATTTTGCATTCAAAGCAGCACGAAGGCAAAACATTATAAGAAGTATTAGTAGCCGCAGCTACCGCTAGGGCGCCGCGTAGAACTGAACGAAGTAAGATGCTGTATCTAAGCTATGGTACCAGCTTGGCTGCACAGAGACAAGATGACCGCTTCCCACCAATTAAAAGAATATGACGCAAAGCGGTCGAGTTTTTATATTTTTGGTGGAGTTAACTGAAACAACAAAGCTGTATTTAGGTAAAGTAATTAATACACAGCTAAGAGATTAGATTTATTCATTCCGATTGGCAATAAAATCTTGACGATAACGTACTTTTTTTTGCGATTTGAACGAATACAGCATCCACCTGGAGTTGGCAGCGGCCATTTTGTTGCATTTTTTGCAGCCCGGCTGGTAGCACTCCATGTACTAATGCACCAGGCAGGGCCGAATTTATAAGGGGGCAAAAGGGAGTCTCTTCATACAAAAATATAATAACTGGTGAATATTAAAACTGGCGATAGCCAGTGTTAGTAAGGGTCAGCCTATAGGGTCTCTGTGTTGAACTCTTAACTTTGAGAGCTTATAACGCCGTCAAAAGTCAACATTTTAAAACCAAATTTGGAATCCAGCCTCGACTAGTCAAGGCCTCTCTACAGTCTAAAAATTGTGAAATTCGGTCCAGCCAAACCCGAGATACAGAGAGGGGCCAAATAGACAACTTCTTGTTCTGCTTCTTCTTGATGATGATGTTGTTGTTCTGGGGATACTTTCGTCTGTCCTCTCTACAGGTCAAACCATTTGTCCTATGAATCTGGTTCTTAGCTCATCTTACAGGTATTGCTCTGTAGATGTGCCCTTTCCATAAGGCATTTTCTAATTGGTCAAGTGGTTCAGGGGTTATGGAGCTCTAAACGACCAGATTGATTGTTTTACATTGTTTTAAACATTGTTATTATGCAACAATGCCAATTTGCAAACGCCAGCTGCAAGACTGAAGATTAAAGGATTTGTTTCAATTATTAACAGTGTTAGTAAGAGTCAGCCTAGGGTTTCTGTGTTAAACTTTCAGTTTGGACCGTCAACTGCACTGTTTTACAGTTTAGCTGCAATTCTAAAAGTAACACGAATTAATAAACAAAAACGGAACGTTAAATGTTTAGAGTAAGGGTCTAAAAGTCAAAACCTAGAAGGA
>JAHWFP010176211.1:0-17493 GCA_023313725.1 Lithobius niger | reverse complement strand
TGCAACCCTATTTACGTTGCTTTTTGGGCTTATATATCAGGCTGCCTGAGCGGGGAATCTAACCCACGACCTTTGAAACCAAATGCCGAGGTCCTACCGCTGAGCCATACTGACACGGCTCTAAAATGACTCAGCGGTAGTACCTCGGCCTTTGGTTTCAAAGGTCGTTGGTTAGATTTCCCGCTCACGCAGTCTTACATAAAGGCCAAAAGGCAACGTAAATAGGTTTGCATCTGTTTTTATTTGGAAGGGGGAGTTTAAAAAATATTGGGGACTCCTCATAGTCTTCGGGGAGGGGAGGGGGGCACCCTGATACAGTGTGTAGTTCTTTACCGTGAATATCTGTAGTCTCTGAAATCAAGGATTGGATACTGGGGGATCGAGTTATAATCTGAACTATTTTCCCCGACACTAGGAGCACAGCCGCAGTACATTGGCCCTCCAATAGGTGGTGCACATATGATTACGCCTATTTTGTGTTGTTAGGTCTACATTTGAATAATAACAAAATATTACATAATCTTTGGAAATCTATGAAGGCCAGTCTAAATATATAGAAAGTAATTTTCTCCTAACGCACAGAGTGGTCAGAAAATTAAAAAGGGAAATCCTGATGCCCTCTATATGTGCCTAGCATTTCACTTCTTAGTGCGTTTGTATAGGCTTTATCCTCCAGTCTACGTAGGCGTTTACCGTTTAACTTAACTTTGTTACTCTTAATGGCTATCTATCCTCAAATAAATGATCAAAATCAAAATCAAAATCTATCCTCAATCAAAATCTCGTAAAATAATGTATACAAGCACCTTCTAAATCCAGGTTTTAGGTATACATTTGGCCAAATCTATCATTATTAAAATTAGGTTGTTGCTGATTTGAGATGTCGAAAATACAACTCACCGTACTGCGTACTAAACTTGCTACTCACTTGCTGTTTAAGGGTTAAAGGATTTTCAAGAATTTTCCCAAAAGGACAAACATTTGGTCACAAAAGGGCAAAAATGTAACAGCTGAAAATGAGTTATTTCAGGAGCTATTTAAGGAGCTCTTCACGTATCCCTGGTTGTTTAAATTCCCGTTCTGGTAAGACTTAGTAAACAATCTACCTCAAATAAAACTTGTTAAGGATTCCCGCCAAGCGTTTCGGCCGTGTAAAGTCGTGATATCAAACGCCAAGCTCTTTTGCCAAGCTAATCCCACCGTTCGAAGATTGAATGAAATATATGAATATTATTTACTGCGCAATTTTCAATTATTTCATCTGACGTTTGAAGTCTTAGTTGGTGAGGTTAGCTTGGCGAAAGAGCTTGGCGTTTGATATCACGACTTCACACGAGCGAAAAGCTTGGCGGGAATCCTTAACAAGTTTTGTTTTGGGGTAGATATCAACTGTTTTTGGTCCAAATTTATGAAATCCATTTGTTTTTCTTAGTAATTATGAGATGCAAACACCAACCTAGTTTTCTGGTCAATTTCCTTTTTTTTTTGTTGGCTTTCGTTACATTTTGAGTACAGCAGTCACCTTTTTTTATATGACAGCATTTCATATTAGTAATGAAGACGAACGGATGCATTTAATGTTCGGTTTAGCATTGTTGCATAATAACAATGTTAAAAACAATGTAAAACAATCAATTTGGTCGTTTGGAGCTCCCTAACCCCTGAACCACTTGACCAATTAGAAAGGTCCATATGAAAAAGGCACATCTCCGTAGCAATACCTATAAAATGAGCTAAAAACCAGCTTTATTCACGGCATGGAAGAATTTATTTTCGTGATACAAAAAAAGCGTTACTAGTAGCCAGTAGCCAGTAGCCAGTAGTAAGTCATATACCCCAAAACAAAACTTGTTAAGGATTCCCGCCAAGGTTTTTGGCCGTGGGAAGTCGTGATATCAAACGCCAAGCTCTTTCGCCAAGCTAATCCCACCGAGTAATATTTCGAAGGTTAAATGAAATATATGAAAATTGCTTACTGCGCAATTTTCAATTATTTCATTTAACGTTTGAAGTATTAGTCGGTGGGATTAGCTTCGCGAAAGAGCTTGGCGTTTGATATCACGACTTCCCACGGCCGAAAAGCTTGGCGGGAATTCTTAACAAGTTTTGTTTTGGGGTAGATATCAGTAAGTTTGGTCCTAATTGATGAAATCTACTTTTTTCCCTTAGTAATTATGAAATGGAAACGGTAATCTAGTTTCCTGGTCCATTTCTTTTTCTTCTTTTTTTTTTTTGGTTTCGTTAGATTTTGAGGACAGCAGTCACCTTTTTTTATTTGATTAACATTTTTATTGGTATTGCAGTATCTCCTTGCAAACGCACGAATTTATTTAATGTTTAGTTTGGCATTGTTGCATAATAACAATGTTTAAAACAGTGTAAAACAATCAATTTGGACGTTTGGAGCTCCCTAACCCCCTGAACCGCTTGACCACTTAGAAAGGTTCATATGAAAAAGGCACATCTCCAGAGCAATACCTGTAAAATGTGCTAAGAACCAGCTTTATTCACCACATGGAAGAATTTATTTTAGTGATACAAAAAAGGCGTTACAGTAGTTAATAGTTAGTAATTAGACAAATAGCAACGTTATTCACGTCGTTTTTTCAACAAGAAAACGTTAAGCTGTGTCCTTAATAGTGACTTTTATGTAGTCAGGCGACCAAAGTCTCCCGATTAAACAAGTTTCAGCCTTTTCCGTCGGATAGGTATTTATCCTCAGATGGCTGAAAACAGCCATACTCCCTTTGCTGTAAAGACACAACGTGTCTAGTGATCGCCATGCTCATATATACATATTATCTGGATGTTATCGTTTTATCTTGGCGGACGACACACTAGCGCGTGTCTTGATGTTATCTCGGAACAAATATGATTACTGTTATTTGTTTCAAATGAAGGACTGCAATATGTAATAAATTTCTTTTTTTTAAAAAGGAAGAATCGTGATCAACCAGCGAGGTCAGTGAGAGCCCCAGTGGAAGAAGTGCTAGAAAGCCATGCTTTCCCTTCACACCAAGTGTCTTACTACTTTGACTTCATAGTGTGAAGGGGAAGTTAATATGTTGCTTTAAAAAAAGATACACTAAACACGGATTCACTTAATGATTATTTGTGATTTTATAGCAATTGTTTTAATGAAACATAACAAGTATTTGGGCTAATCCAATAAAACTAGGCCTGGAATAGGTATTTTTTAATTGTTGGTACATTTTCAAATCGGCTCAAATCGTGCACAACTTTGCACACACACAAAAAAAAATTGGTAAGTATCGAAGATTCCATACACTCAAAAAGAAATATGGCTTATTAAACTGGGTTCAAACTAACAACCAGTTAAACAACAAGCAACATACTGTTCGTACTGCACGACCCAGCACCTTGAAAAAAAAAATACTCGGCAATTCAGAGTTTGTTAATCCGAAGACCGACTTAAGGGCCAGCTCACTCGACAACAATGATTTTAATTTTTTTTTAAACTCGTAGGCAAAATAACCCAACCACAAACAGTAGCAGGCAGCCTATACTGAGAAAGCAGAACTAATAAAAATTGTAAATTTCAGTAAATTCAGTAAGTCGGTAGATTTAATAAGTCGGCAAATTGGGGTTTGAATCCTTCCAATTTTTTATATTCCCGAAATTCTTCGCCCGACATTTATGATGTCTATAGAAATAAGAAATATCAAATAATTTTTTCTTACGGCTGATCTAGTAGCTTTAGCCGTCAAATAAAATTAAATTATATCAAGAAACTAAAAAGACTGACTACTAAATTTTCAATAATAAATAAAATGCTAAATTGCCTAAATTAAATTCATTGACGACAGACATATGGCTTGAAAATGTTATACCGTCTGACTTAGTACAATCAGTAAACAACCAGTAAACAAACGCAACAGTAATCTTAAATCAACAAGAGTGGCCTACAACGAGAACCGTTTTAAACAATGCGGGAACAGGAAAATTAATTGAAGAAATTATCAAAGCCTACCTGCAATTCCAAGACAATGTACGTTTCCTTAGTTCAAGCACTTTTGTACTAGTATTACTTCTGTGCGAATCAGATTTTTATTCACGAGGTGTGTGTTGCAATTGCTTCACTAATCTGAAGCACTATTTATAAAAAGCGTATAACCACAATCACAATTATAATCTTATCAGTTGTTTGCACCCAACGTGCCTGTGACGTAGTTTATACACGTGAAAGAAAAGAATGAAAATTAGAGATAATTTCAGGGTGGGTGAGAAAGATTAAGCCTGCTGTGATGGTGAAAACATACTTGAATTGATAAATGTTTATTACGGATCTTAAATGGTTAATGCAAGGATATTACCTTAAGTCATTGTATGAATGTCATCTTGCCGATTTATTTAATTTTTATATTCCACGTAGTTAATGGCTAGCCGCACTGTTTGCCTATTCATGACGAATCGGCTCAATGTCAAGCACGTTCATCAGATAAGATAGCCGAATTTGACCTCATGACATGTGGCTACAAGACAGACAGATGCTTTAACCATCAAGCCGTACTGAATAGAAAACTCATGATATGACGACAGACTTTTTTATATCGTTGGTGAGTTTTCTTGTCAATATGGCTAGAAAACTCAAATGACAAATGTTTGTTTATTTCTTCTTAACTTCATTTCTCTTTACACGATATGATATTTTGTCCATTGTTACATTTGGTTACATTGGTACTGATTGTACTAAGTCAGACGGTATTACATTTTTAAGCCACCTATATCTGTCGTCGCTGAATATTATTTAGGCAATTTTGCATTTACTGTTGAGAATTTAGTAGTTAATCTTTTTAGTTTCTTGGTATAATTTAATTTAACTTGATGGCTAAAGCTACTAGATCAGGCATAAGAAAAAATTATCTGGTACTTTTTTTTTATTTCTGCATACATCACAAACGTTGGGAGAAGGAAATCGGGAAGATGAAAAATTGGAAGGTTGCAAACCCCAATTTGCCGACTTATTAAATCTACCGACTTACTAAATTTGCTGAAATTTACCGTCTTCTTAGTTCTGCTTTTCTTAGTACAACTGCTGTCTTTGTGTGTTTTTTTCACACAGGCTACGTATTGTTAAAATTATACATTCTCTTGTAAAAAGGCAGGATAAGGAAGATATGTTTGTACGTACAGTGGCGTATCTGGGTGGGGTGTAGTATTTAGTAGCAGTAGCATGCATAAAACCCCGAGAGGGCAAGGGCAACTTTTAGTAAAACGGCACAGGCAATTTTTTTCTGGGGAGCTTTTTTTCACCCCTTTTTTTAGGCGATTTTTTTTTTCACCATGGGCGTCTTGCAAAAAAAATGGGCATCTTGCAAAATGGGCGTCTGCTTAGTAGAATCACAACGCTGAAACAATTCCACTTAAAGTGACTAGTTATTGGCAAACGTAATTGTTAACTTTTATCATTGTGGCGTGACCATATAGTTTTCCGTCTGGTTATTTAATGTTGTCGACTGTTTCACCGACCTATCAAGTATTGGAGGGGCACCTCCCTACACCCCCTATAACCCCTGTAAATTCATTTCTGTCAAGCACGCTTGTCTCAGTTCTTCAACTTCTTCCGTCCCATTCTGCGCCCACACCTGAGAGGTGGCACCGAATACCAAGAAGTGTTATGGCTTATCATTGCGCCACCACAATCTGCTGACTGTCAACAATGACGCTGCATTTATAGATGCACTAGAGCAGAGCAAGTATCCAGTGACGTAGATACAGGGTGGCAAGGGTGGCAAAATTATACCGCCCCCCAGCCTCCGGGGGCCCCCGAACGAAAAAAAAAAACAGATTTAAAAAAGGCTGTTTTGTAGTTCACTAGTTTTATTTAATTTGGCATAAACTGTATTTTAAAAATAGATTTCGAGCCTCCCCGCTCGTCCATCCCCCTTTCATTAAAAAAATATGGCGACCCATAAAAAACGCATGAGCTGAAAAATTTCTGTAAGTCCAAACTTTTTTCCGAGTTTTTATTTAATTTGTTAAGAGAGAATAGGGGCAACTTTACGAAAATGTTCACTATAACCAAAATAAAAAATAAATTGAAAAAATATGGACTTGCAATATTTATTAAGTTGGGGGACCCTTAATTTGGGCTTAATTTTTGGGCTTAATTGGGCTTAATTGGACTAAGGGCTTAATTTGATACGGCATAACGTATAGCTACGCCACTTCAAGTATCTAACCGAAGGAGAAGGCTAATTAGACGTATACGAGTGCGGCGGTTGGTAATTTCCTGGATGGAGTATTGACAAGCGGCAAATGTGTGAAATAAGGAAAATGTGTCAATGTTAAATGCAATATTCAATGCAGTATGAGTAATACATTATGTCACTCCTTATTGACGTAGGTTCCTACTTGTGTAGTTTCTGATTTTTTTCAGAAGCGATTTTTTATTTTATTTTCTATTTTTATATTGACTTTTAACATATGCTTTAATAAGGTATTCGTTGTATATTATACATTGCAATTGATATTTGTATTCTTTGCAACTGCAGAATTATTGATGGGTTGACTGTAAATTTTGTATAGCTCGGCTTTTCATAAGTTTTGAAATGAGCTTTTATTTGGTAATAAACTATTACATGAGTCTATGAAAAGTTCCGTAGGAACTTCATTTTCATAGACTCATGACAATTATTATTATTAATTAGTACTGGGAGGGTTACGTTACCGGTCTCACCCAGCTTTCTAACACTCGTATAAATGCTATTCGAATTAGCATTACCAGTGTTATTAACATTTGTATATGCTAGACCAACTTGCATAGCTAGTTTAACTAACACTCGTAATGTTATCCCAATTAGTATTATGTGTGTTACCTGACTATTTTTTCGAGTCGGTATGGTATAGATTTACTCTTTGAGAGGTGTTTTTCAGCAGGGTTTTTTCACACGTTATTAGGTTTTGAGAGGTGTTTTTTTCTATATTTCACACTTTTTAAACCATTTTTGAAGCATCTTTTTTAGAGAGTGAGAGGCCATGCAAGGCTAAAAATCTTAATCGAGCACGGTGTAGAGCCATTAACGTCCGAGTTTTGAGCCCAGTAAGCTTCCATTGAGCAACTCTGCTAGTTTAAACATCTATCACAACTTTTAGCTGAAAAAAAAAGACTTGAATTCGAAATTTTGCTTTTGAGGCTAACATTTTGTTTTACGTTCTTGCTGAAAAAAAATGAGACTTTTTCCATGCATAGCTGGGGGCAGTGGTAAGTCAGTTCCACATGGGGGATGTGCAGGCAAGCACGTGCCTGGTATTATCGTACAGGGTAACCAGAGCGAACTATAGTGTCCGCAGCCTATCTTGAGTTCGTTCCAGAACGACACAGATAATCAATTGTATGTTTTTGGTAGCAGAGTGCCTTGTTGATATCCGAGATGGTTACAAAAACAATGACGGTTGTCGAATAATGCCGCCCCCTCCAGGAAAACGTAGCCGCTCATAAAAAAAACTGCAGGACTCAAGATAGACCGCGTATTGCACAATAGTTTTACAGGACAGGGAGCTCAAGAGAGCGGTTTCATTATTGGCTTTTCAACTAATTTGTAAGATGCCAGCAGGCTACTTCCTTCAGGCAAGCTAATAATTACTGACGACTGTTTAATTTGGACCAGAATATTACTAATTGAGAGCTTATCGTCGCGGCGGACAGCCCAACTAGAAAAGCAAAAGAGAAAAAAAAATATTATTAATCAAGGAAACAACAAAGTCTTCAACGAAAAAAGAGGCGCTATATGTATTTGGTTTCGCATCCGAATAGCACGATTCGAGGACGTATGCATATTACTTGAGACTGATTTTACCATAAGTTGCGAAAAATCAAACGAACTTTGTACACTGGCAAAAGGTTATCGTCGTCCAAGAAACCCTCATGGTGACACAAAACAGCTGCGAAGAATTTCTAATGGCTTTACCTTACATTAATGGTGTTATTGCAGCCTTAACTACCCCCCTTTTCTACCTTCACCTCTACCAAGGTTCCTGGATGTAAAAGGCTTAACGTTAGAAATTCGACGCGTCGTCCAGTTAGCCTCCGATTATGCCACCAGTCGCGCTGCGAACAAGCCAAAAATAGACTGCCCTAGCATGCGGATTGAACTATGAAAGGCACTCGTGACACGCGATACACGGATTTTAAACTTAAAACACTGCATCGACACCAAATTATTAAAGTTTAACAACAAATTATTGAACTCTTGTTGGGCCTTTGGCTTCATGCTACGTGCCTCTTCTTCCACTCGACTACAAAACAAAGCCTGCGGAGGTTTAATTTCATGAATTTCAAACAGAAGAAGAACCAAGGTATTCTACTGTACGCTGCGGCGTTTTCAATTCTCATTAAAATGTGTTAAACGATCCTTTGACGTAGCACTGTAGGGGTGTGCGATATTAATATTTTGGGTTCGATTCGGTTTCGATCGATATTGGCAAAGAAAACCTCGATTTCGATTATTAGTCGATTTCGAAATTCAATTTTTTTCTTTTTCGATTAATTTTGTTTCTTAACTTGTATGTTTATGGGCTAGCCTTTGAAAAAATTATCAAGTTTGAAGTAATTGAAACTTGATAATTTTTTCAAAGGCTAGCCTTTGTTTTATTATTAGGCAAAACTACTTTTTTGGTTTGATACAAATTAAGCAAACAAACTCTCCTCAACCTCCCTCCCCTCCCCCAAGAAGTTTCACTTTCTTGATATTACAATCTCATCAACGAGTGTTCTTTTCGTTTATTACAGTAAACAATTTTTATTAGTAAAACATACGTACATTTAAGTTTAATGTAGTACGTATAGTCTATCACTTTTTTTAGCAGCACCTTCCTTAGGTTGTATTTAATCAAATTAACTTCATACATTGTGCAAGTTTGGCAAATTATTGGGGTCTAAAACGAAATCTTACTGTTGTAATTTTAGGACATTTTCTAGGGCAATGCATACACTATTTCAGCAATGGTTAACATGTACCACATGTAGTTGCTACATAAAATGCAGCAAAAGCATAACACAGTGAAACAGTCGTCTGTATTTGTTTCTTGTAAGGGAGGAATGGAAACTCAAATTTCATCCATCTGACAGATCATCTCAAATAGCGTTGCAGTCAGTTAGGCTTAACAAACGAAATTACAAACTCAATTTTGGAAAGTGGAAACTCATTAGAACGAACAGCTACTGTAGTAAACACCACTGCAAATATTTTGCAAGGATTGCTCCCACTGCCTAATCTTTGCAGTTTCCTATTATTTTTCTAGGTTAGGTTTCTAGTTTCTTACCATACTATTGTAAATAAATTGAAATATAGTTTTTATTTTTTTAAATCAACATTAATGGGTGACAAATATGAATATGCCTAGCTTTGAGGAAATGAAAATACTGCCTTGTCTACCTTACCTTTCGTTTATGTTTCCTTTAATTGTTTTTATAGTTAATACCATACTAATGTAATACATGTAAGAAAATTCCATCTTTAATTAAAAATTTTAACATTAAATGAATCAAAATTAATTCTGTAATCTTTATAAACATCGTAGCAGTTGATTGAAAGAGGTTCGTTGCTAACTCCAGCAGCCATATTGTTTGTGAGAGGCCACTTCCGGTTTAGCTTTGGTAAACCAGATCACCCAGATTAGGTTTTTGAATACTACCGGAAGTAAACAATAGTGGTCACGGTAGAGTTGAAAGCATGTAAACATTGGAATTTGGAAGCCGCAAAAACGTTTTCCAGCATTAAATCATTAAAGTTAACAATCTGTATTTACAATTTAGGTATGTTTAGGTTTCCAACCACCAAAAATAGTTCGTTATAAATGTTTTTCTGTTCATTCTGGAGACTGGACATATTTTTTTGAGCTACAGCCACTGACATGCTCAAGTTATTCTTTATATTTTGTTTAAAACTGTCTATCATTGGTTTTTTTTTTACGTTTTTGACTAAAGTTAATGTTTTATTTTATACTAATTTTATTTTAAACTTAGTTGAAGTGTATTTTATTGAAAAAAAATTCACAAAATCGAAATCGAATCGAAAATCGAATTTTTCGATTTTGATTTGGACGGATTCGATTCGATTTCGACAACGTAATAAAATCGAAATCGAATCGAAAGTTTCGATTTTCGCACAGTCCTACGTAGCAGTAAATCGTCCGAAGACTTCAAGAATAGTCATCATCTACATATGTAATACGGAGCAGGCGGCCAAGTCACCGGCCTCGCCATTCCGTCGTACAATCAAGTACCCCACCCTGTAGTGCCATCTGTTGACGGGATTCGCCTTTAAATTCGGGTTGTGACACTTTTCAAACGTCTTCGAACAGATGGCGCCACTTACCAAACCTGCCATATCGCCGTCTATTGACGGCCTTGGACTACAAGTTCGGGTTATAACACTTTTTCCAAAGTCTTCGAAGATATGGCACTACTTACCCCAGAGCTGCCGCACCGTCTTTGGGTTCGTTTTTTGGTATTGTTGTGGTACCAAAGCGGCCAGCAAAGTTTTAGTCGCGTGGACTGTGCCATTGTCGGCGTTTGAGCTAAAAAAAAAAAAAAAAAACCCGTGTTTACTAAACCAGACAACTTTAAACCAAACGGCGATTGGTTCTTAATTTAGATTGGCAGCCTGATAGGTACGATGGAAAGGCGCATTTATTTCCTAAATGTTCACTTCCAGAAAGGAGTTGAATTGTTTTTAAGTGGGCGGCAACAATCGTTGCTTGCAACAATGTCGCCATGCACGATACCGAGGTGAATTGTTTCAAAGGATTAACTTAAACATAGGGTTACTTACTTACTGAATGCTGGATTTCTTAGGGGTTTTTTTAAGCCTTCAGTCAAACATACGCATGCGACTTTTCCGGGGCTGCACCAAAGGGGGAATGACACGGGGCGGCGTTTTCGGGGGATGCGGGAGAGGGTGCCAGGGGAAGTGTGTGTAGCGGGCAATGCGCTCTACACAAGGATTAATTTAAACATGGGATTACTTGTTTAGTGAATGCTGTATTTCACAGTGATACGGTTTTTTTTAGCCTTCAGTCAAACACACGCCAGCGACTTTTCCGGGGCTGCATCAAAGGGAGAATGTCACCGGGAGTATAGGCAGGCAAGCATGTATATGGGGGGGAGGGGGCAGGGGTGTGGGGATTGGGGGTTAAAGTAATTGTAGGGGAGAGGGCATATGTGGGTGCCATTCACATGTTCGGTCTTCGGTTTGAAAAATTTTAAACCAAAGATCAAGCACCTTGTGGGAGGCGAGGGGAGGGGGGGGGGGGACGCAGCATGCGCACGGGTACAACTAGTTACCGTAAAATAATGTTCGTTTAGTGTTGCAACACCGGTAAATCTAATAATGAAAGGATTACCACGTTTTTGTCCGTCCCGCTAACACTAATCATCAATACTACGATTGGGGTAGTACTTTCTTCGTGCTTTCACTTCAGCGCAACGCTTGGACGACGCGTTTAGCATTCTACGTGAAACCGAGTGTTAAGTCTTAAACATATAGGAAGTCTTGCCGCTTGATTTGGTAGGGGTGGGGGCCCTGTACTGTGTCACTCGCTAAATAATAGGCACGCACTCCGAAGAGTCTGACTAGCTTGAGGCCGCAGCCAGCGTTTTCTTCGGACAGATAACAAATGAACTATCGATGTACGGACGTGACGTCAGCACTATAGTTTGTGAGGGATGGGTGTAACAACTTCTGTTATAGGCTAACAAACAGTTCCAGTGACTGGAAGTGCCTGGAATTACACAGTCCTACAGGACTTTCAAACTTTTAAACTACGAGGTGATGCAAGACTTCATTGTTACTTGCCAGTGCCAAAACCATAATGATCCCTGCTGAAACTATCAAGCGGAAGAAACAGCCCAATGCACTCACAAATGCGTCCACCAACAAGAGTTACAAGTTTAGCTACGATACAAACATTTCGTTACTCGAATTCCAGACCCGACCATTTGGATATCATTCTTAATATTGTGATGCAAGCTGTTAGAACGTTGTAAAAACAGTATTTTGTAAATATCTTGCTGTCAGACTACGCAATCTTGTATGTTTCTCAATCCAGTATCGTGCAAATACTTTGATGAAAAAAATGCTGCAATGCTGTAAATATTATACGGCAATATCCTGCAAATACCTTGCTGTAAACCGGTGATTTGTAAATTACATAGCTGGATATCGGTGAACTCTCAAATATTTCAATCTTTTGAAGATTGACAATTGGCATTGGCCAAGCTTTAAACTACGATGCATTTATTTTAATATTTTCAAAGAAACATTGACAAAGTTACCAGGCGTTTCTCTGCACTTGTCCCTCACGTTTGGCGATGCCATCGGGGACCATCGTGTCCCTGGTAGGTCTAACCTTGGTGGTAAGGCATTCGTGACCCAAACCTCATACCATCAACCCATCCTCTGCAGCCGAGTCATCGTGTTTGTTTTCAACTTTTAACTGTTAAACTTTTATAGTGTACAATTTTTTAGTTTAACTTCGGACGGCAGTCAGTGACCACCCAGTCCTTGCCGCTCCGGTTGCGTTTGCAACAAACCTATATATTATATATTATATTATATACTTCATGGCGATATTTTTGTTCGCAAAACCAGTAGTTAATAAGTTTGTAAACTGAATCTCATCTTGTACCTCATTTATTTTTATTAGTATACAGTTAAAAATTCTTGTTTCATTTTTTCAGGTTGGTGGTAAAGCTGCTCGTAACGTTTTAATTCCTGGTGCCTTACAGTTTGACAGAACAGATCTGGTTTATCAGTTGCTGAATCATCACTAGCAAATGTTTGATCGTGCAGTTTGGTATTATGCTAAATTTCAGCAGATTACACTTACAATTCATTTGAGTGAAGTTCCTCTCCCTTCTGATCATTACGACTGCTTTTCACAACACAGCACATAAGTGCACATAGAGGGTACTGTAAACACAAGACCTTTATAAGGGCAGAGCTCTACTAAGCTCTAATAAGCTTTATCATGTTCACGTATACATTAGGTGAATGACAACAGAAAATTTTAATGTTTAAAACGGTAATATTTCAAAACTTTACGGCAACTGTTAAAAATTTTTTTTAAATCCGCTTTCTGGCTTATTTTCTGCTTTTAAAACGACTGGTCTTCCATTTTCTTATCGTTATCAACCCTGGGGGATGAAAAGGCATGAAATTCATCGTATCACTGAGTACCGACATGACTTCATCATGCATTTTTATTCTGCAAAATGACTGGACTGTCTTCTCTTTGCTTATCATTATCAGTCTTTAGTCAGAGGGTGGGGTGGGGTGGGGTGGGGGGGGGGGGTGAAATGGTAAGAAAAATAGCATCTTAGTCTTAAAAGTGAGTTCAACAGTCACTAGTAGGCATTTTTATTCTGAAAAGCAAGTAAGATGGGCAATTTTATTTGTCTTTTAAACAAAAATTGTGGTTGCTTGAGGTCCCTGAAAACTGATCGAAGTCTGGGGGCCTATCATTGAGAAACTTTGGACTTTCTGTCACGTGTAAAGGAGTTCAATAGTCGCCATAATTCGTAATGTGATGCCGCTGGTTCTTTCAAAGCAACCGTACTGTAAATGAGACAGAACAAAGTGAAAATCACTAAGCAAAGGTAAAAATCATAAAACTCACAAAATCAGAAGTGGTGTAAATTGTGGTATACACTTTTTAACAATCTTAAAACCAATGATACCACAAATACGAGTCGGAGCCTGATGGAGGCCTTCAGGAGAAAGACCTTTTCCCACTCCATCCCTTGATACTTATTTTTTTCTATGTGAATCGTATTAGTGCAGTGATAGCAGATGCGGTGTGACTGCTACTGCCTACGAGTGTTGCGGCCTCATACACACCAATACAGACGCAAGCCTATGTTAAGAGTTGTCGATTTTCTGTCTTAACAACTACATTACGGAATGAAAACAGGCAGACAATCAGGTTGTATATATACGTTTAACCTTTATTAAAAGAAAGTGTAACACAAATTACAACCAAAGCTCGATATGGCTAACCAAGGCTCTTACGGCAGGAAGCAGCCAGCTGCATTCTACTATATAGGTAATTTTCATCATACTTATGACAAATTTCGGCGTCGTGGTGAAAGTTATGCTGAACATGGAAACTGTCAACTAGGATGAACAGGTAACTTTCATCTGGAACATAATAAAAATTCACATTGTCTATCCAGGCAGGAGTAATAGTTTCGTCAGCGTCGCAGTACTTATCGTGATGAGTACTGCGATGATTTGACGATTTGACGTGATCGTCGACGATTTGACGACGATTTGTCGACATGATTAAAGTTATCATTATGCAGGTATAAATAGGCTAAATAATTTTATCTTCATCATAATCATTTTCATAATAACCTCCAGTGGGAGTCAATTGGGCAACTGTCGGTTTGGGCATCTGTCGATTGGGCATCAGCCACTGTTTCGTATGTTGCTGTGGTGTTGTAAAATATAAATAAAATACACAATGTAAGTAGGGGCAATTTAATTGAATCAAATAGTTAACCGAGCCAGTTTGTCTTTCGTCTCGTAATTACTTTCATTAGGGCATAAGCACAATTGAAGTTTTCAGTTTAATACTTTAAGATACCCTGGTTATCAGTAAATTATTAGAAAAGAAACTAGGGAAAGGAATGAAAATTAAAGAAAAACTGACGAGAAAGAATGTGCCTTTGTGGAAATAGGAGGCCCCTTATACGTGGTGGCCTACAGTAAACGTGTATCATGAAATTTTGATCATAAAGTTATAAAAAAAAAAAGAAAAACACGGACCAATTTTCTGGATCCAAAATCCAGATCTCCGTTCGAAAAAGTGGGTGCTGTATTCAAAATGATGATATATTTAAAAATGCCTAGGTTTCCTTTGGTACCGTCACGATGCCCCTCGGTACAAGTTTTATGCATGGTGCCTCAACTACATTGAAGGAAAAGTAAAAGAAAATGTTTAGGACGTATGTTAAGTTAACAGTTTTTATAGGACACCATGTATGTGGGGCCCTCGGCTGGGAATTGATAGGCTTATTGGAAATTAGGCTGTGATGACAACTGACCGGAATTGGACAAGAAAAGTAAAATGAAACACATTTTCACGGAACTAAATTTTCTACTTCTTTGGTGTTTGCGTGTGTGTGGGGTATGGTCTTGCTTTGTATTTCATCTTCTTAATATTGTACATGTGTGCTAGTATTGTTCTTTACAGTTTAGTGCAGAAGTGAATTTGAGGCCAGTACCTCTTTCCACTGTAACCATTTTCACTGGGGGTACACGGTACTTGCTAAAGCGACTTGAAGTCAATGCGCATTGAACTCACATCGCTTTAAGTTCAAGTCGACATAAGCGGGAAGTGGATACACGGTCCTAGAGTTAACGCGACTCCGCCCATCCTCCGCGTACACGGTACCTCGCTAAGTCGCTATAAGAGCGGAGTAAAAACTTGGAATAAGCGCATGCGTCGCCATCGTGTCCGGCCGTCTGCTCTTTGCTACCAACAGCACACAGTGAAATAGGTTTTCTTTAGTGAAACTTGAAGAGCAGCGAATAGCCGAAATTGCTACTGAATTTGGTAATCCTTTCTTGCGTTGATGAAGGAACTTCGTAACTAAAGAAAAACGTTTATGGGAAAATTTTCAAAAAATTAAGGAAAAAATTGTTTATTCCTTATTTTTAATTTAAATTGTTTATTCCCCCCAATCCACTTCGGCTACGCTGGGTTGTGCAATTTATATTCACTATTTGTTTTTTTGGCCTGTCTTATACTTTTTTTTACATCTTTTATATTGCCTAATCAGGTCAAAATGTGTTTTATTTTTATCGAATGCTTATTTAGGTGTGTTACTGTTTGTTCTTTTCCTGCTTTTTTCTCGCTTTTTTTTTTCATGTTTTTTTATTCTTAAAAAAAAATTTGGTCTTATGCGTGTTGATTGCCGTAAACACTTTTCAGTTGCAAAATGAATCAATTCATTCATTCAGTCAGTAGGTTAAATAAGCAAGCATCAAAAGGGAGTTAGTGTTAATACTGGTGCAATTGTTGAGGGAAGGTGCACTTTTTGGAGGTTTGCCGCTCTCCCAGCCGAAGTCAATGCGCTCGATGATTCTAATCCGAAACTTCTAGGGGGTTTTACATGCCACAATCGACATGAGAACGAAACATTTCTCAAGGCCATTCTCTTTCCGAAAATGACAGCAATGGTTGAGGAAATTTAGGGAAAAAAAGCCGTGAAGAGTAAAACTTGGAAAACGTAGATTTTTTTCCCACTCTCGCAAACAGTTTGTTATTTTTTTTAGGGGGGGAGGGGGGGCGGAGGGGTTAATGAATTAGGTGGATGGTCAGTCTGACATCAGATAACATTAGCATAAGTTAGATTTTGATCGTCCGGAAAATTTCTAAAAATTTCTATTTATTTTTTTCCTTATTTTTTGTATTCGAAACCTGCTACGATAGGAGTTTGTTTACAGGCCGCTTGTTTTGGGATGATTGCCAGTGCCGTGCATATAGGGATGGGGGGAACTGACCATGCCCTCTTCGCAAAACGTCATTTCTGTAAAAAAAAAAAATAAAAAAAAAATAGCTTTCTTGTACCGTCATTGGCTGGTACGTCAGTGACTGAAAAGGGCCAAAAAGCCTAAAAGAGCAAAAAGGCTAAGAAAGGGACAGCTTGCATTATAATTTCAAAGTCAGTGCTAGCCATATCACTTCGTTCGCTCGGTTCATTGGCATTGTATTATAACTGGAAAACAAGCCAATTCTTTTTAACGCTTTATAATAAATAATTTTTTTGTATTTTTAACGTTTTGTTCATATTACGTGCAGTGACTTTAGTTTGAACAAACAAATTCAAACTACTGAAAGTCGTAATTAAAAAAATTGAACAGTTAATCCACTGTGCCCCCCTCCGCCCCAGAAAAAAGAATGGCCATACGTCAAAAACGTAAATCTTTTGTTCGTAAATTCGCAGAGACTTAAAAAAGCCGACTTGGTACGTATACAAAACAAACTAAAACCAAACAAAAGGATGCTTTTAAATTGAATAAATTAAAACGCCTATTTTACGTCGATGTTTTGGAAGAAAAATCGTCCTTGGCGCTTGTTTTCACTGCAGTGTTTAGGCGGAAATAATACTTCGCGCCAAATTTCTCCTCACTGTAGTGACGTTTGGGACCCTCCTTTTCCAGCCAATCAGCGTGCTTAGGGAAAGCTAGGGCGACTCGAGTTAATGCGACAGCGGGTACACGGTCGTTCTAAGTCGCTTTGACCTTCTTATATCGACTTGAGAAGGTGGATTGAATGAAGTCGACGTGAAGTCGCTTTAACGTGGATACACGGTCGTTCTTATGTCGACTTGAACTCACATCGACTTCAACTCAGGTCGACTTGAACTTAAGTCGACTTGAGATAGTACCGTGTACCCTCGGTGCATCATCCCACACATAGAAAGCCTTTTTAAAAGTAGGTCAACTTCTTGTACATAAAGTT
>JAHWFP010176208.1:917-16445 GCA_023313725.1 Lithobius niger | reverse complement strand
AACCGCCGCCATGTTGGAATTTCAGATGATTTCTAGCTTCTAGCTGCGAGAATGTAAAAGCGAGTGGTTGCGTAAACCCGGCCTAAAGGTTTCTACAAGAGCAGAAAGATGGAGAAATACTGGCGAGGAATCAAAATTCCAAAATGACCACCGCACTCCTAATTTATCATTGTCAATAAGTAGGAGGAGGACATTTTGATAAGATAGGAAAAGGTTAGGATAATAAAATGATGGTGCCGAGCCATGACTTAAAAGTTATTCAGTGATGGAGCAGAAACAATATGCTCCGGCAGGCTGTTCCAAGTGAGCAGCACATGCTCCGAGAAAAGCGAAAGCGACTGTTAAGTTTATCGGTATCCTGTATCTTAAGTCTGTCTGTGGGCACGACAGCGGTTGAAGTTTCGGAAGAACAGGGAGGAAGAGTCGAAGTCAAATGCATTATAGTGCAGTTGAAGGGCAAAAACAACGTCGCCCCTGTCGCACCCTCTCAAAAAATGTGGGGGGAGGGGGACGCGTAAGCCAAACAAGGCGTTCACTGTAAGGAAAGTCCCGATAGAGATACACCACTTCGAGTTTTCTTTGAGTGTCTAAGGTAGACGTGTAGCAGGGCCTACTGATTTGGGAACAATAGTCCAGGGCAGGTAAGGAAAGTCTTGGAAGAAAAAGGCAACTTTATAGAAGTGGTATGGTTAGAAATGTTTTTTTTATAAAATACTAGAGGAAGCCCGTGCTATGCACGGGGCCGGTCATGAATTAAGTTTACGGACACATTTCCCGGGACATTTTTCCGGCACCCTTCCCGACGACTTGTCAGATTGATCGACAACTCATGCCTGCCTCCTGTTTGCATGCAGGTAGAATGGGAAAGCGCATTTGTAATGCGGGCGCGAGGAGGGGAGAAGTGGTTTTCCTTTTAGCTTTTTTTTTAGCGGGCCTCCAAGATTATTATATAGATGATGCGCAGTGCGAGAAAAAAATTTTTTTTTCATTTTTCGAGCAATTCTTGTAGGCATCCTGAGGAATTAACTCGTTCCTTTTTTTCATTCTCATTCCGGTGATATGTAACGTTTCTACGATTTTCCACGCTAGTCGAGTAGGAGTAGGATTCGACCAACTTTGTTTCCCCAATGGTCGTTTACCTCAGTGGAGCCATTCAGATGTTATTAAGGTTTTCTGACACTTTTAGGCCAGCCTTTGTATCCGATATGTATACCTAAGGTAGTGTAACTGGTGCGTGAAGAATGCTGATTTACGCTATTACCAGTCTTTTGTCAAGCGAGGGGAAGGTCCCGGTGGACGCGTACATTTAGACGTGCGAAACCACAGTAGTGGACGCGAGGAACCAGGATCACGTGATCCTTTCATACGCAAGTCGGAGTGTCGCCAACGTCTATAGGTCGTAACAGTTGGCGCTTTTAGGAATGACGAACACGGATTTTTGTTGCCAATGAGAATTGCAACCGGGACTGTAGCAGCCGGGAAGGTGGAGACTCTATTATTTGGGACTCGGGTCCTGGCACCGGAACTAGAGCATTTAAAGAATAGGTTTCTGCTCCACTTTTAACAATTACCGCTGTAAGTCTTGACTATTGTTTACTGCCGGGACGCTTATCTAACATTTATGAAACAAGGAAGCAACATTTAACTTGCTGACGTCATCGCTTGCTGAAGTAAATTCAAGTCACCAGGATCGCTGCCAGGATCGCAAGCGCTTAAAACATCCAGTCAACCCCTGCTTGGATCTGTCGCTTTGTCGCAAAATGGTCCTACTACGACAAAACTCGTTCTTTCGCATGAAACGCTGCCCTGCGCGGTGAAATTAGGTCCATCCAACGCAGTGACCTAACTTAAATAACAATGCAACTCCAAAGAACAGTAGAAAATCTAACACAAATTCAACTACTAAAAATTTTATTGGGGAAACCGCACAACTCGGCCGATAGACACGCGGATAAGGATAAGAACATTACCAGGAGCGGAATAAAGGAGGAGTCTCCGACAGAATTGAACATAGGAATTTGTCGAACTAGTGACCGTTTTTACTTTTGCGGAAAACGAACGTTGAAAATTTCACTGTGTATAGGCTTTAGTACCTAATAAATATGTGTGACTTGTATAGCACTTGTACTTAATGTTGCAGATTTCCAGATATGTCTGGATCTCTCCAAACATTTTCACAGTGTCCTAGACATCCAAAATTTGCGTAAAACTACCAAACACTCCAGAAAGTTTTTAACTGAGCTTCAGCTATGTTCATGTACGAACAATATAGCCAACTATATTGCGTACACTTGTAGCGCTGTTCTGCTTCTGCGCTGCCGGTAAGTGTTGAAGTGTACGACACTGCGGCGACATGCCATGCCCGAATAGGATCCACTCTTCACGTTCATGCCACATCATTCTGCCTGCCAACATTCGACAGCCACGGCGAGTATTAATAAAAGACCAAAAAATAAAGGAAAATCCGTCGATCTTTGATGAAGTGTTTCGCTCCATAGAGTCGTAATTGTCAAGTTTCCTTTTTGGTGGTAATCTCCAGACGTTTTGTACGAATTTAGACTTTTTAGAGTTTTTATCCCAGACAATACGAGCTTCCCACCTGGCAATACTGTGAATAGTCCAGTGAACAGTCCAGTGAATAGACCAGTGAATAGTCCAAGCTAATGTCAGTTCGCATGCAGCTGCGTTTAAAGGGACACCCGGCCTGCCTTATAACAACCAAAAGGCAGACCGAGAATATTCGGTCGAATGGAGTCTTGGTCACGGCTGTGACCATAATAACGGGTTCAGTGAGTTATCTTTATGCCAATGGAGGATGTGGCCATAGCGATTAAGGCGCTATGCAAGTGATCTGGTGGCGAACCGGGTAGCCGGTTCGAATCCGGGTCATGCCACTCCAACGAAACGTAAGTGCATAAAGTGGCTTACTGAACTACGTTATTTCTAGTGTATAATTTTCGCTGATGGCTAATTTCCAATTTTCCTTATAACAACCACGCGCAGATCACCATCCGCGCATTTACCAGCGCAAAGGTCGACTGGGGTGGTGGTATAGCTGCTGTCTCGGTTGGCTTTAGGAATAGTACACGAAACAGCATCAAGTTAAAGATTGTGTCGTGACAAACCGGAATGATTCTCGTATTTTAACATCACAATCTATAATTTTCTAGGCTAGTGTCTTATAATTTTGCTTCGACGATCTATTGGAATAATTAATTTTAATTTTTTACCACGTTAGTCTTTTAGATTTTTGATCTCATGGTATCTATTAGAAAATCAGTACACGCACACACAGAGATGAAACGTCATGATTATTGCAAGCACGCAAAGGATCATATACGTTCTGGAAGAACGTAAATAAAGTTATCACTATTGAACAGAAAATCTCCTAGACGCCACATTTTAAAACGGATTTTTACCACGGGATTGACTAACGGTAAGCAAATAGACCTTTGGGGCCGCATACTTGATGTGGAGGATAGAGAATAATGGCGCTGGGAGGTACATCCCTTTAAATGACTTTGAAGCGTAGAATGTATTTTGTTTCTCAAGCTATGTCTACTTGGGAGAAATTTCGGATCTCGCGTCCCAGTTCGGCCTCTTCTGGCGCATGGCGGGAATTAATTCCCGTTTAGCATTGCTTTCGTAAGGAATAAGATTTTGACGATGTTAAATCTACTGATTTCGAAAGCGAAATCTGCATCTTCTTTCGACCAGACGACCTTGCGACAGGTGGTGGAATAAACAAGCGAGAGTTAACAACTCAGAGATGGAAGTAGGTCACTTTTTCCGACCCACGACCTACCTGACCCACTCAAGCCCTGACCCTCGACCCACCCGATAAAGAACAAAATGTGGCCCACCGTCCGTGACCCGTCCCACGCTAGAACCGTTTACGAAATAAACACAACACAGAGTTCACAATAACTTGCTGGAGAAAAAAATGATCTACGGTTCATAAAAGCAATAATTCGTGTGATTTATTTTGGGTCAGTGGGTGAACGGTCCTGACCCGTTGACCCACCAACCCTGGGCCAGATCCATCACGGTGTTGCAATATGAATCGTCCAACGTCCAATGCATTTACAAGCTCTTTACTTTACACGTCACCACTACGTAAATAATCTGTTCATTTTAAATATTTTCAGCTCTTTGTTGACAGATTTCATACTTGCACCAATTAACAGACTAAATATTTGAGTTATTTTTGTAGAAAAACAAACGCTTCGTATTGATTGTGCGGGCTGTGTGCCTGTACGTATAGTATGCTTGTGCGTGTATGTGTGCTTTGTGCTGTGGGTTTTGTCATCTTAGTGTAAGCCTCTTCAAATATTAATAATTAGCATCCACTACGGAACACGGAACTGGGATAAAAATAGTAACTAAAGCTGTCCTGACTTCCTTCGCGGATATTAATTAACTTATTCTGTTTTAATTTACGTCCGTGTTTCAGGTCCATATTAAGTAATAACAGGATTCAGAAAAGCAAGAGGGGATTCGTAATTTGCGTTGATTATATTTACAAAGAATTGCGTCCATTTCTGCAAACACGTACGTTCGGAGAACTGGCGTCGTGCATTAAAATTGTTAGTGTCTTTATTCGGCCTAATTGTGGATTATTGCGCCTAAATTTGGTCACTCCAGGATACCAGAAATACATTGCTTACGTGGCAAAACATCAAACACGAGCAACACAATTTTTTGCTGTTATCCCTCATCTGCCTTACAAGCAAAGGCTACAACAAATCCAGCTTACTTCTCTGAATGAGCGAGGAGTCCGTGGAGACATGTTTGTCCTGTTTAAACTTTTTAATAACGACTTGCCTCGCTCTTTTAGAAAACACCTTAACGTGAACGAAATGCGTAAATGCGAGAGGTCATTGCTACAGCTTACTGAAACCAAGGGTTAGAACCAACTATGGAAAGTCCTCCATCTTGTTTAGAGCCATTACACCTTGGAACTACCTTCCGGAACACGTCATAAAGGCTGCATCTGTTGAAACAAGAGAGTTTTTGATGAACTTTTATAATCTTTAGTTCGCCTGCTGAGCCATATAAGTTTTTCTTCTGGCCGTCATGTCATGTCATGTCATGTCATGTCATGTCATGTCATGTCATGTCATGTCATGTCATGTCATGTCATGTCATGTTATGTTACCAATTTTTTCTCCACAATTTTCTTTTCAAAACTCTTTCTCTTTCCTCCTCCTCTTTCAAAAGCACTCACGTTGTACAAGCCTTTCTCACGTTAAATAATGACAGCTCTTGCAGCCATGACAGCATTTCAACGATTCTCCTTAAGAAATGTGCATCCTCTCTTGCCCCACCCCTTACTTCTTAATTATTCAAAACTCCTTTCTTTCCTGTACCTCTGCATCACGCTGGAAAGACGCTAATGTTACCCCTGTCAAGGGATCATCCATGACGTTAAAAACTACCGCCCAATCAGTCTACCTATAGTACTGTTTCTAAAATTCTCGAAACGGGACTCCATTGTGCAGGTTGCTTACAAGGACCTTAATATTGATTTCGCAAATCAACATGGTTGTCTGACACATCACGCTCCTGCCAGACCAGTTTGTTCGAGACTTAAAACAGTCTCACCTTCTTTCTGGATGCAGGTTTCCCCTGTGAACTTGTTTTTTTTTTTTTTTACGTCTCTAAAGCTTTCAATTCTGTCTCTCATACCAAGCTCCTACATAAACTCAGCTTTCTTGATCTTCCTGATCCACTCATTGCCTGGACCAGTTCCTATCCTTATAACAAACGCCAGCGCGTAAGTTCGTGGGCATTCGAGTGATTGGGTCCCGGTCATCTCGGATGTTTCACAGGGCTCTGTTTTGGGCCCACTCCTCTTTAATCTGTCGTCAGCGATCTTCCTCTTCATATCAGATCATTTAATCGGAGTTATGTCGTCGACTTGAACTTGTGATCCCCTTCCACCCAACACAAGACCCTGTAAAAATGATATCAATAACATTTTCGACTGGACAATTGAAAACAGTATTTTTCTCAACCTTGATAAATGCATCATTCTTTATTTTGGGAACAATTAGGGTTTTTTTTTTTTTGGTCGGTTTCGGAAGATTTTTCACTATTTCGTGAGGGACGGCTATGAAAGGGTTGCGAAAGTATACAAAATATATGATGCCACTGACAAACATCCAACCCAGCAAGTACACATATCAACAAATGTTTTCGTATACCCAACTTGTAAAATTATTTTGCAGGGTCAGAGGGAATAAAAATAAGCGATACCGCTGACGAGCACCCAACCCCGAAAGCACATATTTCAACAAATGTTTAATTTTCAGCCATGCCCTTTTTTGGCCTTGTTCACAACAAGTAAGCACAGTTAAAAACGGAGCAAGATACAAACAGTCCAATCAGGCGTCCGCCATCTTGAAAATCAATTTTCAAGATACCGGTCACACGATTGAACTGTTTGTATCTTGCTTCGGTGTTAACTGTTTTGACTTGCGAACAAGGCCAAAAAGGACATGGCTAAAAATTAAACAATTCTTCGACATATGTACTTTCGGAGTTGGGTGCTTATTAGCGGAACCACTTATTTTCATTCCCTCTGACCTGCTAAATAATTCTAAGAGTTGGTTACGAAAGGGTTAACCTGCTCAAGAACAACATATACATGTAGAAGTATAGCATAGTTCAAGTTCAAGTGGGGAGAGATGTGTTCTTTATTTCTTATGTCACTTTAGTCTGCATTGTATTTTCATTGTATTCTTAATGCCAATAATCTGCTACATGTCGGGATGATATTATATTTTCCCTTAACGTCTTTGGAGTTGTGATTTGAGCTCGTATTTGTCGTATTACGTAGTAATAGTACAATTTGAGAAAATAAAGGGGAAAAAATGTTATTATCACGTTCATGTACTTACAACGCTTCACGAACTGATACTCTACGACAGATCACTTCTGGTACTTACCTGAAAAATACAAAAAGTATCAATAATTAGTGACAAAACATGTAATTTCGTATGAAAAAGTACAGTCATTATTAGGTAAATAAAAAGTATAAAATATTCATTTGTTACATTACATTTCAACACTTTAATTTTAAGAGTGACATTTTAACACTTTGTATGAATTGAATTTTGTAATCTGCCTCAACTCTGAGAATTGACGAACAGATTCGAATATACCTTTTAGTGTAACCGTCAACAAAATATTCGCAATGCTCAATGAAAAGAAAATACTAATCTGAGTACATAAACGTTAAGTTTTATTTAACAAACACGAGATTGTAAGCAAGTTCAATACGTCGCTTCAAAGGTGTATGAAACCCATTTCGCTAAGTTGCGTTTTTTTTTCATACTGTTTTTCCTATCTCGGAGCATTTAGCAATTTAGAGGCAATTGATGCATATACGATGAAACAGTTCCTTTTTTTTTTCGAAAAACGACAGTAAAATTACCGTGCAAGGATGAATTTCCAAAATAGAATATCGGTTTGACAGAATTCATACTCACATCTGAAAATTAATATCGCTGACTATACCTAATTTTCCCTGACTTACTTCTTCAAATATCCCTGACCTAAACACGTGCACGTTTTTTTTTTTTTTTTTTTTTTTTTCAATTACACAAACTCAACTTGCAGGCCTGGTATCACTCTGCAGGCCTGGTATCATATAACAACATCTGGATGATGTCAAATGTTTCTCAATTTTTTTTTAAATTTAAAAATAGAACGAGAAGGTGGTAGAGCAAAGCAAGTGGAACTTATACGAGACCACACGTTTCGCTCTAAAAACGAAATTAAAAAAAAAAAAAAACGGTTAATAAAAAAAACGATTCAAAAGAAAAAAACCAGTTCATTCACGACTATCCCTGACTACCACTGACTTTTCTCCAATTTTCCATTTTTTCCATGACTTTCCCTGACCGTATTTCATATCCCTGACTATCCCTCATTTTCCCTGTCTTTCCAGGTCGGTATGAGGGCAACCACTCGCTTTTGCATTCTCGCAGCTACAAGCTAGAAATCACCTCAAATTCCAACATGGCGGCGGTTTTATGTCTGCCGCCTAGCAACGAAATAACGAAATAACGTGAGTTCAGAAGCGTTTGGGAAAATTGTTTCGTCATGAGGAATTCTTTATATTATTGGCACGGATTATAAGACTGCAAGTGTTTACTGAAACGATGTCAGATTTAGCTAATCCATTTAGCGTTGTTACCATGGCAATGTCACCATTGCCACTCATCGCGATTGAGTTATAGCTGCGAGAATGCAAAGGCGAGTCGCTGCATAAACGCGCCCTGGTTTGATGCAGCCAAAAGCAAGAATTTGTATTTACTTTCTATTCTACCGTAGCGACATCTAGTGGCATTAATTTTTACAGCTTGTTTCCAGGTGCACGAGGACGTACCAACCTTTTTACTCATTAATTAACGAGGCACGTGGGTTGTTTGTTGTGTTAAAAGATATTTCTTTGTACATTCCTTTGCTTGCTGCAGCGAGCAAGCGCTAGAGAACTAGATATCTCTCGACGGGGCCAGATGCTCCAAACTTTCAGTTGGTGACAACCCGCCTTTAAGGCTTAACGGCGTGTCAACAGCTAAGTCATTAGCGCCAACCTCGGTCACAGTGCAGTGGTCCCGGTTGCCACTGCGCCACACATTACAGAGATGTTAAATAAACCCCAAATCTAGAAAAAGGGAGAAAAATGAGTGTTGATTATGGGTCAACTCCATAAAATTCATCCTTGGGACAGAAATTTAAAAAACGCAATATTTCTGCCAACACATGGGGGCCGTCATCAGTCACATAAACACTGCAAAAAACATATTTACTAACTGTTACAGTTTTCATAAATATGCATGGTCCAAAAAGCTAAAATAGAACAACATATTGTTTCTTACCAGAGTAAAACGAGGGAGGATTAAGACCTAACAAACACCAGCGGCCATGTGTGGGCAGAAATATTGCTTTTTTATTTTAATTTGTGTGCCAAGGATGAATTTTATGGAGTCGACCCATAATCACCACTCATTTTTATAAACAACAAAGCATCCTACTCCACACCCTTTCAACCCCAATCTAGATCTTACCAGGAGCGACATGAAAGGGCGTGTCCATGATAATATCACCGCAGTTTCCATGTCTCGTTCATGGTCGCGACCCCATGCGGCCAAATTTGGAGCGACTGATAGTAACTATTTTCTCGAATAACACACGTTAAAAATACCCTAGATGGGTTTTAACCTAATAGATAGATGCGGGGGAAAAATTTCAAAAAATACAACTCCGGTAACGATTAATCCAAGCATGGGACTCCCTCCGCCTGCAACAGCGTTCCACGAGCGTGCAAGCCAAAGCCGACTGAGGCAGAGATCGCGTGTTTCGCTTCTCGGCTCAACTCCAGTCTACGCAGGTGCGGAAAAGTGATGACTTTTAGCGCTGCTCTGGTAAAATAAGATTCTAGCGATGTTGAATTAACCGACCTGTATCTGAGTTACGAAACCAACAGTTTCTCTCCCAGACGGCCTTGAAACGAGATATTTAACATGAAGCTATAGAGCAGTGACATATCGGCACCAGTATGGGTTTTGGAGGGCATAACTACAAGGTGCACTACATAAATATGGAGGGAAAAACAACGGAAGAGCGGATTTCTTAGGCTTAAAATAACGTTGTTTTCTCCAACAACAAAAATCACGCGTTTTAGGTCTAAGAAATCACTCTTCACAGCATCGGCTTCAGTATGACGCCCTTCTGTTTCACTCTGCAGTGCCCCTTGCAGCTAACCCGTTAAGGCTCCAGCATAGAGTTATATACAATAATACTACGTCGTGTCACTGCTCTAATAGTTACAGCGTGGACACTCCCAAACGGACGCGTATATTTACTTATTTGCTTCTGATCTTAACATATACTAGAGGAGTCGCTCGCTTCGCTCGCTCATTCCGCGTCGTCTCACTCCCCTTCCCTCCCCCCCCCCAATTAAGTTGCCGTTCGGTCGGTAGATGGCATCGTATGTTCGCGCTGCTGGACGTTGCGTTCTGGGCGCTGCAGATGCAGATGACTGCTTCGTATGTCCTGCTTGCTGCTGCTGCTGCTGGCTGTCTTGCGGATTTAGTGTAATTATATATATGTAGATCTGCATCCCCTGCAAAAATAAAAATACAAAAAAACCGGACAGGAGGACAGATTCAGCTCCCAATTGTCGCCCACAAAATGAGTGGGGTATGGTTTCGCCCTTCGGAGGTAATAGTATCGACGGACCATGGCCTGCTTAATGATTCAGTGAGTATCCGAACCGCAGAATGCCGGAATGCACACTTCTTAAAACAAGGCAAGTTAAGAGCCTTTTAATATAGACGGTAACACTAATTTCGTTCTTCAACTCGCACAATTCCGACGGTTTCAACCACAAAGAAGAGTGGGGGGGGGGGGGGAGAAGCAATTTTACGACATTCAATTTGCAAAACTAAATTAATAAACTCAAATTACCATCTCAAAAAGTATATGCCAAGAGAAGCAAAAGTAGGTACTGGAATAGAAAAGCGGAAATAAAAGAAAAGAATTCGATTTTCGGAAACGGAAATGTAATTGGATTAAGACGTCAGTACTTATAACCATTGATCGCTTGGGCACCAATTCGAGCAAGTCACTGCGTTTAGTTAGATAAAATAAAAGTTCTTTTATGTTCCTGCCAACTTCGTCTCGTCACATCGGCATGCTGGATGTTTCTTAAACCAATTTGCTAACGTTGGTAATGAAAATTAGATTTCATAAGGAATCCATTAGGCGAGCCGTCTGGCCGCCATCTTGACTGTTACGACGACACGGTCAGTTCAAAAACGGAAGCCAGGCTCTCACCACTAAGCGGCAGAAGGGAAAACTCAAAACTTCCCATCGATCCGTGTATGAACGCCAGGCATATTAATCTCATTTAGTAGAGAAGACCAAGAGAGCCTTCAGCGTCCATAAATTACAAGGGATTAATGATCATCCATTATTTCGAACGAAGACACCAAATAAAAAAAAAATAAAAATAAAAAATAAAGAAACGAAAAATCGCAACTGGCTTTACAAGCAGCCAAGACAAGCTGCAGGCAGCTGTGCATGTTAAAATATAATGGATTAAAGAATAATGATAATATTTTAATAATAGTAATGATGATTACAAGATTACAAAAGAATCTGAGAATCTTGCCTGGCACCAAGATCCTGGTGTGAAGTTATATATGAGATCGTGTCGAATAATTTATGGTTGGTATAGCATAAAGGAAGTTTAGGACTCGGCCGGCGGTCCGGGCATAATTCATGCCACAGTTTTCTGAACCAAGCGATTCCCTGTGACGTGCGATATTTATTAAGCAGCAACGATTTTTTGTAATGACGACTATGTCAAACCAGTGCTAGTTATTTCATCATTATACAGGGCGAGCCAAAACTATCGACCCAGTAGAGTTTACAGCCGCATGATTTGATTTAGCCACCAAACAACCATCGATCGTTGGTTACCACGAAGGGGGCCACATATTATGATCATTAAGGGGTGCCCCCGACCTTGCCACCTGAAATAAATTTTCTACTTCCGGTTCCTTTAGGAATAGGGCATCGGCCCCAATTTGAGATATGTGCGGGCAGTTAATGCATGGTGAATACAGAAAACAGCACGTAAATCGGTCAACACTTAATCGGTAAATCGGTAAATCGGTTAATCGGTAAATCGGTCGACACTTAACCGCAGCAGTACTTCGAAATTTCGTGAAAAGACCCGAGCATCTTCCCCCTACCATGTGAGGGAATTTTCTCTTTTTTTTTTTTTTTTTCCTTTTTTTTTTCTTCGGGACAACGATTCCTTAGCATAGGGTTGGTGTAAGAGGGCTTAGGCCCCTTCCTCCTCCTAATCACCCAATGGTGGTTAAACTTTACTTACTTACTTACTTACAATAGGATGAGCTATGACCAAAACACGGTAGTGCAGATGTTGGCTTCGGTGCATAAAATAATACCCTGAGCCGTTGTGTGAATTGGGTTTCAAAGGGTTTAAAATTGAACCCAATTGATTGGGTTGGGTGTGAATTGGTTTATTGCGTTTAATAATTACAGTAAGGAATCACAAACGTAACCGTGTTGGTGAAGTGTCCGGCTAGGACATGTTTATGCACATGTTTGTTGCACATGTAGCCGCTGGCATTCGACCGAAAGGAACCGGAAGTGGAATATTTATTTAAGGGGGGGGGGCAGGATGGGGAGCAACCATTCATGATCTCAATACCTATTTCCCTGAGTGTCCAAGATGGGACTTCTTTCTTGCTCACTGATTTCGCAAAGGGAGTCACCAATCACTAGTTGATGTAGACAGTACGTTTTTATGCAGACAGAACATTTGTTGAAGTATTTGTTCGAACCTCGACAGGCGGTTCCAGGTCGTACTTTCACAGGCTAGCACAAATAGCCGAACTCTTATCAATTTCGTTACGTTTGCTATTCCCTACAGCAATTTATTACGTGCAATCAACCATTTCACAAAAATACTCGTAGTATTATTTTATTCACTGAAGCCAACATGTGTTACTAACATGTTTTGTTCCTAGCTCATGCTATTGTTGACCGATTTACATGCTGTTTGCTGCATTCACCATGAATTAACTGCCCGTACACATCTCAAATTGGGACCAATGCCCTGTTCCTAAAGGAACCGGAAGTAGAAAATTTATTTAAGGGGGCAGGGTCGGGGGTATCCCCTTAATGATCTTAAAATGTGGCCCCCTCTGTGGTGACCAACGATCGATGGTTGTTTGGTGGCTGAAGGAAATCATGCGGCTGTAAACTCTACTGGGTCGACACTCTTAACTCACCCTGCATTCTCTGCAAATACCTATTTTGATTTTTAGCGGTTCTGTTCGGATCTTGGCCTCGGGTTTACCTGAATCTGCTCCTCACAACATGACTGACGGGACAAAATAATGGGCGAGTTTTAGGAGGTTGATAGCCTAAGTTGGGATAAAACTTTCTATACAAATCCTATACGCTCAAAGCTTCTACAACCTAAGATGAAATGATGTTACCCGAAAAAAGTGGTGCAGATCATGGTGGGTTTATTGGGCTCGCCTGAATTGTGGGTTCGGGTCACAAAAGGATTCAGGAGGAATGAACGTTCGGCTCGTTTTGGATTTAAGTGGAATAGAATTTGGGTTTAAATGGTAATTAATTGAAAATGTATGCTTTAAAATGAGTCAGGATGCAGCTCACGCTTGTATGGGTTAAACTTAAATCATGGTTGATGTTAAGTTGGGGTTAAGGTTGGGGAAAATATTCAACATAAAAGGCCTAAAAGGCATCCAAATATGGCGACTGATGCGGGGATGGTTTTTCGATCAGCGTCCTTTGGGTAAAGGTTGGGAATCTTCCAGTCACCTAGCTGGGCTTTCGTATTTATTTACTAGAAGTAACAGGTAGGAGCGTTTGTTTCATAGCGTTCATGCACACTAATTTCAACCAATCACAGTTCAGGAGTTAAAACAATGTAGCAGACCGATGGTAGGTAGATGCAAACTGGTTCTTAAAAAAATTAATTCGGGATTTACTTCGTTAGTGAAGAGAAGAATCGGTTCCAAGATGCCCACTGGCTGGCACGAATCCCACAAGACATGTAAAAACAAGCAAATTTTAATTTTCAATCCTCATTTACGGACCTTGTTCACATTCGTGCAAGTCAGTGGGCCATCTTGGAACCGACACTAGTTCTTAAATCGCTTAAACTCCTTGCATAAACGTAAGAAGGTGGCTTAAGGTAAGCGACTTGAAAATGGTTATAGGTGGTTTACACAGTAGGGTGGAGCTTATAAAATATTTTGGGGGAATTTTAAAATCTAATAGCGCTCAAAAGTTGTCTTTTTGGTTCAGATCAAACGCCAATTACAAAAAAAAAATTGGATAATATCTTCTGTCCCCAACTCGGACTTAAAATGTTAAAAAAATGTAAATTCAAACTTTGGATTTTTTTAAGCGTTTTCGGTCCCAGTTGGGGACAGAATGAGATATTGTCCAAATTTTTTATTTTTTTTAAATAGGTGTTTTATCTGAACCTAAAAGGCAACTTTTGAGCGCTATTAGATTTCAAAATTCCAAAACTTATTTGTGGCGGGAAATATGAAATTGTGAAAATTGCGGGTCAGAGTTGGGGATAGACGATATTGTGAAACACTTTTTTTTAAATTGGTGTTTGATCTGACCCTAAAAGACAACTTTTTAGCGCTATTAGATTTTAAAATTCCAAAATTTGTTTTTTAAGCCCCACCTATTATTACACAGTCTTTCTTAAAGTGTTTTAAATCCTAAGCGACGTGAGTTTAAGTCGAATTGAGTTAGTATGTTGCAAGATGAGTCCGTGTACCCTGGGGCAGTGTAGTTCTAGACAGGCAAAAAACATACAAATGTGTAACTATAACCTAGTAAGATGTGTCAAAAACATATACGATTAAAATGTCAGTACTAAGATTCATGAATAATGAAAATGCTGAGAATATAGGCCGAAGTTCTACCGCTAAGCCATAATGACATTAGTATGGCTTAGCGGCCTTTGATTTCAAAGTTCTTCGGTCTCTGATTTCAAAGGTCGTGGGTTCAATTCTCCGCTAAGGCAGTCTGACATTTAGGTGTAAAAGGCATGGTGAATGGGACTGCATCTGTATTTACATGGTGGGTCTCAACGCACAACAATGTTAAAATTAACATTTTTATGTTAGCTAACTAATCTAAACTCTGCGTTAAGCACAATTCACTAAAAAAATAAAAAAAAACCATGCTTCCAATAAAATGAAGTGTTGTCTCTTTGTTTCCTGGATACATGGTCCAAGTACATTTTAGCAATTCTTCTGTGGCAGTCTTAACACAGACATCAAACGTGTATCGATTTTTTTGCCGGAGGCTGTGGGGTTTCCGCTTTAAGGAATTCAGTTAACTGTTCAAACATCTTAAAATTCGAAGGTATAAAATTACAAGAACGAAGACAGTCGCCCATGCTTCATTCCGGAACCACCGTGCTTTGCAAGGAATATGACATTATCGATGTTGTTTCTTTGTAGCATACGAATGGGAAGAGGGACGCGGAACTACAAAGAACTGTATTTCGGTGGGCCCTGAGGTTCTTAATAGTGCAATATGAGAAGGCGTGGCGGGGGGGGGGGGTAGAGGAGGGCATGGCGTGGCGAGGCAGTTGATGCTGGGTTCTACAACTGCACCCCCTCGTTTCACATTTCAACCATCTACGCTACCAAATGCAGCCAAGCCTAAGCCAGAATGCGCTAGACTCGCGGCGGAAATGCTTTACTCGCCTGGGAATCCCGCGTTCAAAGTCACGACTGATCTATATATATAGGAACTGTACCGCTCAAGCGCATGCTCGCTTCTCTTCCCGTCCGTTCTCCAAATACTGAATGGAATGTGTCAGTAGCGTTTGTCTGCAGTCCGTGTCAATTTGGGCCGTGTGTGCAGGCTTTGGCTTCCGAGTTGGAGAATATCGACAGGCCTGGCTGGAAAGTCGGG
>JAHWFP010176204.1:8714-22511 GCA_023313725.1 Lithobius niger | reverse complement strand
GCACGTGTGCACCGGAAAGGAAACACGGATTAGAAAAAGTGTTATTTTATTAAAACATAGACCTTACATAAGAAAGGTATACGAAAAATTGCCCTGGTTATGTGCGGAGTTTGTCTCCTAGCTGCACATAAGCCAGCATCGTCTCTAACAAGATAATTAACAACGTATTCTCGGCGGTCAGCGTGTGGTGAGTGGCTGTGATTGGCTGTTGTCGGGCCGTGGTGTGAGTGACGTCATCAACCCTGAAGGGCATCTCATTCTCAAAGATGTGAATGACGGATCTGCAAACAACGGAGTTAAAAAAAAAAAAAAACTCTGCGTTAACAATTGTCATCTCGTTCTTGGATAAACGGCAACAACAAATGACAATTGAGCATCGAAAAATTAATTTACTTTAATAAAAAAGCAAACTAAATTACAGTATTTTTTCTTAGTTGCCTTTTTCCCTGCAGGCCACGAATCGCATTTTATAGCTGCGATTCGCGTGGATAACGTCACTTCCTTCTGTGGCCGGGTTGATGACGTCACTTCCCACAGCATGGCCGCCTCCAATGTTTGCCTGTGTCCTAAACCAGTAACATGCATGTAACTCGGAAAGAAGCTTATTGACGCTTTTTTTGTCCCACGAAATATCGTTCCTCCCACCGTTCCGACCAACAACATGTCCTCTAGGCCAAAGGACGCTTTCGGCCATTTTACTAATTAAAACCAGATTTATCCCTAATCCCCAACACTGCCTTGCTGTCAACTCAACCTAATTAATACCAATGACTTACGAAGTGTGGTCAGCAGTCATCTAAACTCGGTCCTTACTTTCCTAGTTCAATTTAAGCCAACTTTCTACTTTAACGTTCTAAACCTCAAGCCAGCCTGTCAACAATTAGTCCTCGCCTGACTTAACACGGTGCCTGGTGTCACCCAGCACCGTGTAAGTCAGGCAAACCCTAATTAAATCACCATTAAAACTGTTTGCAGTGCCAAACTAAGGTTAATTTCTCCCCAAGACTCCCTCAAGTCATTCCCCAAAGGTAAAATCCCCATCCCTCCAATTCATGTGGCCGTGCAGAGGTGTTCTTCGATGCTCCCCCCACCCCACCCACTCCCCCGACAAAAAGACTTCTATACCCAATGTCTGATTCATTTCGAACTTTCCACAAAGATTCTGTGCCCTATTTGGTAATTTTAATTCGGAAATCAGTAAAAATTGGTTGAGGAATTCCGGTGTTTTTGACGTAGAGATATGGGGGAAACAAAATGTGATTTATAATAAACTAGCTGCAGCCCGTACTGAAGCCCGTGGTGTTGAGTGCACGGTTTGGTATGGTTGCTCATGTGTATCTCCATGTTCCACCGAATTAAGTTTCTCCAAATTGTTGCGTACACTGACTAGCAAACGCTGATTTTCGTTCGCTTCGCTCACTCAATCAGCGCATCCAGTGTTCTAAATCTCCCCCCCCCCACCACTGATAATGATCCCTAATTTCTAATGATCACTTCCATTATATTCTTCCATGGTCATGCTGTTGGAAATACCAGCGCATCATGTGATTAAAATCACCCCCCCCCTCCTCTTCCTCCCACGGCAAATGAGGGGGGGGGGGATTGAGGCTTAATGGCGCGTCGACAACTTGGTCATTAGCGCCAACCTCAGTCACAGTGCAGTGGTCCGGGTTGCCACTGCAAATGATCCCACTTTCTAATCACTGCTATTATATTCTGCCAGCTATGTTCAAGTTCATGCTCTGGCGGAAATCAATAAGGCGCAAAGCGGTCTCGAAGCTTCCCCTTCGAGAAGCATACTGTCTTGAAAAGCTTTCCCGTAATACAATCCCTCCAACCAGACGGGCGGGGCCGTGACTTGCTGGTCGGTGCCTGCCGCCTGACCTCTCGTGTAAGTAATGTGTGCATTTTTACCGGCCATAGAAAAAAAGAAAGAAAAACATTTTATTGGCCGAACAAAGCGACGCCTTAAAACTCGAGTGAATTCTGATTTTGCGTTTGTCTATGTAAGTGTTTTTTCTGTTGGGATAGGCTGCAATAACGTTCGTAGTTCTGATTTCGTTTAAATTTATTGACACGGAGCTTATGAAACAAACCAGTTCAAAGGTGTAATTCTTGCCTCCTCAATATATTTTCGGGTTGGGGGCCGAAATTTGATGTAGAGCACTGGGCAGAAATCATGGAGCAGCCACCATGTGGATCACTGGGCGGAAATCATATAGGTTTCTACCCTGTGATTATAGAAAACTAGCTCAGCCAGGGGTGGTGTTGAATGCACCGTATGCAACACTGATTAGGTATGGTACCTCACGTGTATGTACATGTTCGACCGAATTAAGTTTCTTAAAATTTGTGCATACACTGGCTAAAAAAAAACTGATTTTCGTTCGCTTCGCTCACTCAATCAGCGCATCCTGTGACTCAAATCTCCCACCCTACCGCTAATACTTCCCCTCCCTCCATTCTATGATCACTTCCATTGCATTCGTACAAGTTCATGTTCGCTGAAATATAAGCCATCGTGTGTTTTCAATCCCTCACCCCCACGGCTAATGAGACCCTCCATTTTCCCTTCCCCCCATTTTCTAATGATGAAGTTCTCTTATAGTCATCCATGTTCATGAATGAGATTGAAGGCGGTCTCTAAGCTCCTCCTTCGAGAAGCATGCTGTCCTGAAAAGCTTCAATCTTAAAAGTAGTGCTAAAAGTTGTCTTGATATCTTATATTGTAGATGTTCGTGCTGACGGAAATTAATGAGACTAACGGCGATCTCGAAACTGGCCCTTCGAGAAGCATGTTGCCCTGAAAAGCTTCCCCTATATACTTGCATCCTACGAGACACGCGGTGCCGCTGGTAATTTTGACGAGTAATTGTTATCTTCATAACTAAACTAAATGCCTATTTTAATGTGCAGATTTTAAATTATATTTTCAATTGATATTAAAATAACAACAACACATTTTTCAAACTTGTGGAATGCAGCCATTTGAATGATTAAATTGACGAATAGTGAGCGATTCCTCTACATCCCCCCCACCGTGGAGCACTGGATTTTGTTGTAAAATGTGACAATTTCAGCTATTAGTCACTTCCTCTCTTGATAACTAGCAATCACGTGTTTTCTTCAAGAGTAATCTTTGAGACGGACTGGCGCATAATTTAAGCCAAAATTATTGGTTTTTGCAATAAAATCCTGGATTGCCCCAGTGGGATAACGAACGAATCTGCATCTAATCTTCAACTGGAAATTTGTGAAAAATTAAAAAAATAAAACACAAAAATCACAAGTCAAAATTCTAGTAAAGATTTTAAGGTTTGTAAAGAAAATATTTGTAGTTTTCCGTGTCCAGTAGAAATAAAATGATTAAATGATTCCACTAAAGTAAAAAAAAAAGAAGAGAACGAAGCAGCCAAATAGTACTCCAAAATAAACGATTAAAATAATAAAAAAAAATTGCTTTCCCGGCAGTGCCAGGGGGGTGCAAAGGGTGTGATGCACCCAGGCCCAGGGGGGCCTGAGCAGGGGGCCCAAATTTGTACATAAAAATACTGAAAAATACGGAAAAGTTGCTCCACGGGCTCAAATAATGATCTAAATTGTGTTACTCTTCAGAGCTCCCGCACCCCCAGACCCTTAGCTGGTTATTCAAAGTTTTTTTTAGTAGCACAGGGCGCCTATTTATGAATTGTGCCTCCCCCCACCCCAAACAAAAAATTTCAGCGTACGCTACTAACTGGTGGGCATTAGTGCCCACCAGTTAGTATGTTAAAAAAGGCCCTGCCCTAAGCAATTAGTAATTCCTACGTTTGCCATTCAAGACTCCATCCTTAATCTAGCTACAGAAGCGTACACCCGAAGGTGGCCGAATTGGAAATTCGTGCAGTAGAAAACAGTATTTTTTAGGTCGGCTAACGACAATAATAATGGAGGTCTGTTTTCGTACCGTGTTTACAGAGCCAGAACCGCACCAACTATGACGTAACCGGTAACGCTCTAGAAAGAAAGTTTATGATGGGAAATTGCTCTCTAAATGTGTAAATTTGCCACGTCGGATTTTCGGTCCGCTCTCTCCACCCGATATGACGTCATGAGCGCTGGAGAGGCGAAGCGGGCTGAACTGGTTTCAAGGTCAAAACGGACATCGGATGGAAAGAAAAGCACACAGTTGCGCCTGCGCGCACCGGGATGACGGCAGAACCGGTTGCTATGGTAACAAAGGCTTCTCTCGGATGGCGAGATCGTGAAGCTGCTGCATCAAGGGATGGGGGGGGGGGGGGGGGGGGGAGGCCCAGGAGGAGGAGGAAGCAGAAGCAAAACATTGGATTCTCAGGCTGAGTGTTTCTGAGAACTTGTAGTATCGGGGGAACAACGAAAGCTCGCTCAATACTTTCGCACCTAATAAAATGTACAGTTATGGAACAACCAGCAACAACAACAACAACCAAAAAAAAAAACGGAAAAAAAAAACACCCGTGACTATCTCCTTCAAGTGATTTAAAAATAAACAGTACAAGTTAAGTAAATAGACCAGGTGGACGCTGGCTTCCTTCCAAACATTTAAGATGGGAGTTTAATTTTCATATGCATGATCCATCGGATTCTTTCTCTGAATACATAAAAACACGGACAAGCCACCATGACACCACAAAGTAGCAAACAACAACCTAACAGTACCAAATAATATTTAGGAATGCCGTAAAGTGCTACGAGGTAAAGTTTGCATTGAAACAACATTACGTTGTAGCTTTGACTTATGTGCCCGTAAAGAGCTTTGCATGAAGCATAGCTGCGTAGACATTGTTGAAAAATAACAACATCCAAATCGGACACAACAGCACATTGAACAAGAACAAATATATGAAGAAATAACAATGTGTTGGATCGGACGGACCCCAATAGTACAAAATGAAACTGAAGTTACATAAATTAGTACAATATAAAATATTAGCAGAATTATAAATACACCTGTACACACAAGGAAATGCTCCAGCATTTGTAAAATAACAATACTGTCGTGATAATAACCTATTGCAAGGCCTGTACGCAGCTAAATGGTTAGCTGAGTGTATAGATTGCTACAAGATTTGCACAAGGATTGCTACAACAATGTTGATCACTCAGTCCCCAGTTCCATCAAGTACCCAGTTATTTCGGCTGGTAGTACTCTGTCGTTTTCAAGTAAACAATTAACCGAAAAAGAAAAAATATATATATCTTAAATTTATTGTCTATTGTTATTTCCGAAATTGACCACGCCTCCCCCTTGTTCGTAACGGTGCTACGACGATTTACTAACTACTTCAAAACAACAAAAACATGACGTTTTGACCTACAGTTGGGAGCCGTTTCTAAGTACACAGTTAACCAAAAACGAAAAAAAAAAAAACATGATTACAAATGTATTGTCTATTTTTCCTTAAAAACGGCTCCCTACTGCAGGCCAAAACGTTGTGTTTTTGTTGTTTTGAAGTAGTTAGTAGATACCCGTAGCATCGTTTCGAACAAGGGGAGGCGTGGTCAGTATATTTAGGAAGTCACACGTATATTGGAATAGATAGCACAACGTCGGGATAAAAAGCAAAAAAAGTCATCAGAAATTAGGATAAATTTGGACTAATTTCATGAATTTTATCAGAAATAAATCGCCCAATTTGTCACAATTTTTCCCCTTTTCATTAGAAGGAAGGAGGAAGTAGTTTGTGGCACTATTTTTAGGGGGTGGGGAGGGGGGGGGGTTCAAAGGTTGTGACAGTCTGACAGAGGAAGGGACCCCAAAAATGGCAAAATTGCAGTGACGGCATTTTCGTATGGCCTCCATTACTTTGCACTGAAACATGATGGTGGCGTTGGCTCATGGTGGTAGCTATTGGATGGAAATATGTAAAAGAGCCAGAGGTGCCATCTAGTGGCAGACAAATCTAACAAAATGTTAAAAATGAGAACAACTTTAACGGCAGCAGCTAAGCACGGTTATAAAAAAAAACACCAAAAAAAAACAATTGACTGCAGCGACTACCTAGTCGCAACCGGTCTTCTGTGACTTCCATCACTTCTAAATAAATAAATAAACAAATTTACCACAACAAACATGGCATGGTGACAGAAGGGCATGGGTCCACTAATACTTCTCCTTGATTACAAAAAGGTGAAAAGGTGATCAAAAAGTTAACTCTTTATAAAGGGTGCTTCAAATGCCTCAAGGGGGTTCCATACGGAGAAGTCGGCGAAACCCGGCAAATGTCGAAGACCCAACCGTCTGCTTGTTAAGGCCATTCCAGATCGAAACAACCCGGACTGAAAAGAAGTTTCGGCGACAGTCCAAATGTGATATGGGGAACTGCACCCAGTTTCCAGTCATGATTCTGGCTGCACCTCAAGCGAGGTGCACAATCAAAGAATGGGAGATCAACCCTGACAAGGTCTGAGAATCTTAAATATCAAGATTAGATGAACCAAAGTCGACGGAGCTCCAACAACTCCAGGCCAATTCGGAGCAGACGTTCGCCATGCCTGAGGTTTCTAATCCCAGGATAGACTTTTCGTAAAAATGGCGCTGGACTTTCTCAATACGGTCGATGTCGCCAGCCAGGTAAGGGGACCAAACTGAAGTGGCATATTCAAGGATAGGACGCACGAAGACCTTAAACGCCCAGACCTTAGTGGGGATATGTCCCCAGAGATAAAATAACGATGTAAACGGCTGATCTAGAATAAGCTAAAGCACAGATTTTCCTGCAGGGGAGGGATGTTTTCAGGTTACCGGAAAAACCAAACCCCTTCAAGGTCACACATTTCAGCGGTAGAAGGAAGTGGAGACTGGTCCAACGAATAAAGTTTATCACTCTTATGATTTCAACATGGGAGGAGCAGCATATATGAACTGAAAGAGGCAGTTGCCAGATCCCACCAACTGCTTTCTATCCTCGACAGGAGGTGGACTTCTGCCTCGGATGTTGGTGTTACATCTGACACTATCTACTTGTATTTTAAAAAGGCCTTTGAATCGGTGGTACATCGAAAAACTGCTTCTTAAGATCGACGGTTAGGGCTTGGCTTGCTGCCGTTTTGGCTAACCGCACCCAAAGAGTGATTGTTACAAAATCTTCGTCTTCCTGGGTTCAGGTCCCTTGTAGGAGTCCCCCAGGGGTCTGTTTTGGCGCCGCTCCTTTTCCTAGTTTACATCAATGATGTTCAGTTTCCTTCTCAGTGATGACTGCTTTGGTTTTAAATTCGCAGAAGATATGAAGATTGGTGCAGAAACCTCTCTCCCTCTTCTACCACTTTCGAATAGGTTAAGGCACTCACCTCTGTCGCGCTCTGCAACAGCAATCTCTATTAGGCCTGGTTTAGATTTTATGCGTAATTGTCAGCTTTTAGGCCTAATTTTTACCTGGCATTCTAATTTCGTAAGTAGCAGCTAATGGAAAATTGGGTAGGAAAGTAGGCCCTTACATTTATGCAACACGGTGTGGCACACAGTTACACGCGCCACGTACATAGATCAGAGGTAGCGAGCAAAGTGACGGGAGAGATGTCATTATATAGTCTTGTTGATGAAGCCAGCAGCGACTCGTAGCAATTTGACGTTATCGTGGCAACCAACCTGATTTTGGACCAAATTTTCAGTTTTTAAGCCTAAATTTTTTTATCTGCCGTATTAATTTCGTAAGTAGCAGATATCGGAGAATCTGGTTGGAGAGTAAGCATCTTCATCCATGCAACATGGCGACGAGACTAACTTAAATGAAGCTAACATGTGTCGCTAACGAAATCCTATTGTTTTTACGGTTGCACGTTATTCTAAAGCCTCCCGCGCACTGAGCGACTTGGCCGCGCGGCCAGGTCGCTGCAGCCAATGAGAATGCTTACCGTTTATGTAAAACCACGCACTAGAGTCCGGCCACTGAAAGAATGACTCGGCGTTCATCGAATATCGCCCATGTTTGCCAGTACGATAGGTGCACCTTGCCGACAGCGAGTTCAATCGAGCCCAGACATGGCGCCGGCGTCGAATTCGGCTTCGTTAGGGAAGCGCGGTAAAACAGTTAAGTTCGGGAGATAGTTTAAAATGTCGTAAAGTATTTCGAATCTAGGGTGAGTGAATGTGGAGAGTTTAGAACAAACACACAAGCCAAAAAGTGTGAAATGGCTGCTGCTGTGTCGTGAGATTTTCCTATACGGCTCCTGCAAGGTGCGTAGTCCTATAAGCTTTTCCGGGCAAGTTATGTACAGACGCCGGAAATACAACGGCCGCGTCTATCACCCATTTTGCAGCCCAGTTTTTTGGACACGTCAATAATAAGACGTATTATTGTACACATACATGAAAGCAGTGATTTTGGAGTGGGGACCGCAGCCTAGTTCGCCATTTTTTATGGTTGTAATCGGTGTTAGCAGCAATTAACTTAAGCGGCGGCGCCAAATTGGTACGGCTGTGAGAGGGAAAACGATGCGCCGATGCTTTGTTTCGTGCTAGGATTCAAAACGTTTGTCAACAGAACAAATCCATGAAAGAAGATTAATGCAACACTAAAGGCTTAACGTCTGGATACGGGAAATCTTACGAAATGATCGGGAGTGGACCAAAGGCGATGGTGATTTGCAACTACACTTTGTACCGGTTACGTGTGTAAATAAACGAGCGGTCGCATTGAAATGCATGCTTATCTGACAACTATCACTCAATGTTTTACTGTGACCACGCTTTTTTTCACACGTGTGAATTTATTGTAAACTATATTCGTATCACCAAACAGTCGAAATCACGAGACTGCTATCGATTTAACAGTTACCGTACGTAGTCCAACAGTTTTTCGTGATAGTGTTTTTTTTTTAGACACGTGGAACTAAAGTCGTATTTATTCTTAATTCGTCTTAGGTTACTTAATTTTTTTGAATTAAATAAATTAAAAGTATTTAACTCAATAGTTCAAAATTATTTTGTTTGTTTGGCTTTTGGGCAGTTGAATTTGGATGGCTTGCCTGCGTTACTTGTTATTGCCTAGCAACCACAAGGGGAGGATGATCGATGCGTGAAGAGCGACGTTGAAGTACAAATCTTGTTTTTAAATCGGTTTTACTGTAAAAGTACTTCTACTGGAGCCAACATTTTCTCACTTCACTGTGTTATGAGAGGAACTATAAATTATCTTTCTTCATTGCTGAAATTACCTTATGTGCAACAACGTCTCGATTCTCGAAACGAGACCGTGTCGCATCATTCCCATTGAATTCAAAGCACGGGCCAGCTCGATTCGATCATATCCGCAGCTGTCTCGCACGACAGGAACTCCCTAGACCAAGATGGTAACATGGCGCTGCCAAACCATACGAAATATACTGTACCTTGGTAATGGGTAATGAATGGCCAACAGTGCACCTTGCACGCACCTCAAACATGCGAGCGAGGCCACGACTTAAACAATCGATGATAACATCAAGTCATTCTCTTAGTGGCCCGATTATAATCATTTTCCTTGGCTGCAGCAACCTGGTCGCACGGCCAAGTGGCTCAGTGCGCGGGCGGCCTTAGGGTTTAAATGAGGCGATGAAATGCTATTATTTCATTTAGTTACGTCGAGAAAGTCTATTAGTTATAAGGAAGCAACGATGTTTAATTTACCTTGTTTTTAAACTAACATTTGGTAACTGAATCTAAAAGTCGTTGCAATAGTCTTCTCAGTCGGTTCGGCTGCACAGAAGACTAAAAAGACAGGTGTTAATCCTTAGCAAGTTTTGTTTATTTGAATGAATCCTAGTTGCAAATTGCAACTGAGAAGAAAGACCACACAATGTAGAGTGGGAATATTTACAGAGCTTGTCGTTGTTTATCACGCTAACCCCCAGGTTTTTATTGATGTGGTTGGGAAAAACCCACAATTCCCCCTCACTGGTGAGAAAAAAAATAGTGTCATAAATTATTAATACATTACCTTGGGGTATAATAAGGCCTGTGAAAAAGCCACAGGAAAGAAAATGGAAATCAATTACAATGCCACCGCCCCCCCCCCGGGGCCGAGACATGTAATTACTGCTTTGGCAAATGTTGTTCTCATTATGTTGAACAATACGTGCGAGCACGTGCATAGGAAATGTTTGCACTGAAAAGTGTAATTAGTTTTTTTTTTATGTTGATGACAATAAACAGCTCTAAACAAAATGGGCTTTCACTTCTTTGCATTTATATATAAGAAATTAAATCAAATACACTCCCTCCCCCTTCTTTTGTTGGGCTTAATTATTGTTTTTTTTTATGGTAAATAAATTAGGAAATGGATCGGGTTGGTTCGGAAAGAAAATTCCACGAAATTACACATTTAAAATCATACAAATAAAAATCTTCCCCATCTACTTTATAGCAAAAATAAAAAAATAAAAAATTGTAAAACCAAAAAATATAATTTAAAGTGTAGTATATTCCGCGGAAGTGCTTTCAGAGACTCATTTAGATGCAAAAATAATTCTGGCTCCGTCAAAAGGAATAGTCCATCTCTGAAACCTTACTACTATTACACGCGAGTTTATAATTATAATTTTTGTATACTGTCTTTATTTTAAGAAAAAATTAACAGTCTGCAGGCTAGTTATAACAGTACACCAGTTTACAGGTGAATTTAGTTAGAACTCTAAAAAAATGACGTGGCTCCTATTTTATGGATCTTGAATTATTATTGGCCACCTCTCCCCCTCCTCCACTACAGTCGAATAACATTTTAAAAATAGTTAGTTTCTTTTCTATTTTACGGTCTTCACTAACTACAGTAAAGACGTTTGCATATATTTGCACTGTTATGTTCCTCCAAATATTTTCCCTCATCTCTGCAACCCCCCCCCCCAAAAAAAAAAAAAGCCTCCCCAAACGTGAAGCAACGCCTGTTCTCTTCCTGCTGCCTCATTTATCTTTAAATGTATGGTCTTTAAATCTTTTGACATTATCTAATTTTGCTACAATTATGTATCCATCCCTCTCCCCACAATGATGAAGCACGCGTCTGTTTTCTTCCCCAGCTATGTCTCCATCACTCTTTCCATTCTCAGAACAAATACGTGACGAAACTGTCATTTACGTCTTGCGTGGCATTCCCTTCTCGCGTGGCATCGTGGGAAACGCTCTCCACCCAGGCAAGCAGTCGCTTGGGAATTTCTTATGATGGCCACATGTGTTTCTACTGTCATGGCGGACGGATACATTGGGGAGGGGAAATTGAGTCGTCATGGCGCATCGACTTCAAGGCTGATGTTTTGATTGAACTCCATTTTATTTCTTTTCGCTCATTTCTGCACTGTGTTCAAGAGTTCAGTGCCAGCAGTAGAAGTGATTTTCCTATACATTTTGAGATCATCTGCATAAAGAGCACAGCACCTGTGAAGGTCAGCCTCAACAACCACGTAATCAACAAAGACATTAAAGAGCGTTGGACCTATAGTATGACTCTCTGTGCATCTCACTTCGAATGCAGAATTCCGAACAGTGATCTTTGATTACTACTCTTCAATTTGCTTCCGTTTGCTAAGGTAGTTTGCAATCCATCTTCCATTGTGGAAACCAACACCTCGGGCCTGTAGTTGAGTTGCTGCAAAAAGATGTTAAAGATGCCTTAAGATCAAGATAAACGATGTTGTAGCAAATTTTTCCTCAAGATTTTTTGTTCAGTCGCTAGCACATTAAGTATGTTAGTCAGGAAAGATTTTTGCTCAACGAATCCGTGTTGGCTTGGGGTAAAGCCACCGTGGTTCACAATAACCAGTCGTAGCCAACCATCGAGGATTTTAGCAACATATGAAGGATACTGATTAGACGGCAATTACTAATGCTAGTTAGGTCGCCACCTTTGTGAACAGGTACAACAGTAGTCATTATCCACCCTTGGGGGATATATCCAAAGGTGAGAGATTTGTCAAACAGGCAAGCAAAGTGTATTGATAATGAGGATTCTTAAACACAGTTGCACAGATGTGTTGAGGACCAGGTGCTTTCCCAGGGTCAAGGCATATTCATTTTGTTCCTATTTCCCAAGCTGAAACGTGTGGGCTACAGGATCAAGAGTTCCTTTCTAGAAAAGTTCAGTGCTTTTTCCCCTGTCCGTAGACTTTCCAAAGTGATTTCCAAAAAGTCCACAATTTCATCCATGTCAGTATGGCCATTCCCATCATCGTCACGGATGCACTGAATTGCCCCGCTTTTGTGTTTGGTGGAGAGATAGCTGTAGAGAGCTTCTGGATTATGCTTTGCATTCTCTAAAGAGTTTTAGTTCATATTGAGGTTTTGCTTTTCTAATGTCTTCTGTAATGTTATTCCTTTCAGAGTCACATCTACTCCATTTCCAAGGGGTTGGATCCATTCTGAATTTCGCAACGGTTATAATGCTTGATGCTACTGTTCAGCCATCCTGGTTTGTTTTTCGGTTTGCCTTTGTCAACAGGTGGAACGGTATAATCAATAAGGTTCCAGACATTAATTAGTGTCCATACCGTTCCATGCATCACATGTGTTTAAGTCGTGAAGTTCGTCATTCCAGTCAAAGGATATTGTTCATTAACATAAAATCAGCAATTTTAAAGTCTTCTAGTTTTCCAGCATAAGTATTGTCATCACGGAATTCACTCCAGAGTCCATAGCAACATGAACACTTTTACCGAGGGAATAAGAAGAACTAACACTTGATACGTAATGGTCACTGTTTGTGATCACCAAGTCCAAAGAGTTAGGGGCTTGTCCTTGCCTGTATCAGGGTACAAAAGTCAACCAATTGGTCCAGCCCACAATCCAGAAGTAAGTCCACAAATTCAATAAAGAGAATGGAGCGGCATTTGCCTCAGGTTGGTTGTTTCCAGTGCACGTCTGCGTAATCAATTCATCATCTAGGTAAGCTTCAATGTTATTTCTAATGCACTGCAAGAACCGATCATGAGAGGTGTGGTCCAGATTATTGTCACTTTTATAGCAACATCTAACGGAAGCTCCCCAACACACCCACTAAGATTCTGCACCACACCATCGCTTAATTCAGGTTTCTGAAAGACTCCATTCCAATAAATTAAACTTTAAGGGAGTTCCTGGGGTGTACATAAACACCCCACCCTTTCGGCCGATAACTCGATCACATCTGTAAAGTTTGTATCCAGGTATGGTGAAATGCAGTCGAAATCGTTCGGTTTTGCAAACGTTACTGTCACACAGCAAATATCTGGATTTCAATCAGCCATCATTGTTCGGATTTGGCTATTTTGCGTTTGATTCCATCCACATTAGCCATACCGGATTTTAATTTTTTGGATACGTCACCAGATTTAGCAGTGAATTATTAAAAGTTGTAAGACGTTTTCCCCACGTCTTGTTCTGGCAGTGTTATTCTAAGTTTTCTGCATGTTGTCGTGGCTAGGTTTGCCGTAAAACGGAAATATTAAAATTCCAGAACCCCGCGACGAAGAATTCATCAGAATATCGTAGTTTTCTTTCGCTCGTTTTAAGGCAGAAACAGCACATGAACTGTACTTGGTTTCAGACGAATGCAGTTTGCGTCATTTCTTTACGAATGGTTTCCTGCAGAAAGCCAGCTGTAGTGTCGGGACCTAGCCTAAAAAAAAAAAACGTTCAATTCTGGTGAAGCAAGGAAAGTGCAACTTTAAGTTTGCCGTTTAGTTGCCGTTAGTTACGATGCCAATGATCGGCATAGGTAGCTTTTGATATTTTCGTGTCATTTTAGATCCCAAAACCTCATAAGGCAAGGGACCCATCAAGTTTTGGCCGTAGAAAGTAGTGATATCAGAGCCAAAATGGCTGCCATCAAGTTT
>JAHWFP010176203.1:0-25820 GCA_023313725.1 Lithobius niger | reverse complement strand
TGAACCAGACGCCTAGGTCCCTCATTTCAGAAGATGAAAGCAAGTGCATCTATTCTATCTGGACTAGGGTACAGATAGCCAGAATCTCCCCTGCTCCCTCATTAAACGTTGGCACTTTTGGATGGGTAGAGGGAGTTTCCAGCATTCGGACCAAGCAATGACATCTTGGACAAGTGGCTCCACGTCTCAGGAAAATAGGGGCAGACTGATTTTGGCACCAACCTGGTCATCAGCAAAATTATAGCCGTATGTTCTATATTTATCGAGAATTAAATCGTTTACAAAAATAGCAAAAAGAAGGGGACCAAGAACCGATCCCTGGAAAACCCCACACGGTGCAGAGTACCAAGGTGAATAACCCCCCCCCGCCCCCCAATATGTACCCGCTGTGTACGTCCATGCAGAAAGACTGCAAGCCAAGTTTTAAGTCGACCCGCAATTCCACAATTATCCAATTTGAGAAGGAGTTCGCGAAAATAGGCCTACCTGAAACGCAATTTAATTCTCTTCATTTGGCGCGATACTCATCTTTGTAGGTGTCTACTTAGTTCAAGAGGAGTAGAGGCACAAACAAACACGCACTCACATCGTAGGTATGTTTTTAATGATGTAGATTTACATATTTTACCGTTTTCAATATTCCGTCGACGAAAATATTTCCCTTAACTAATTAGGAATAAACGAGCAAAGAAAATGCGCTTTCTCCCATCTCTCACGATGAGGGATTTTTTTCGACAAATCCACCCGCGCAATTGATGGGACCGAAAGTATAAAAAGTACCCATCTGCCATTCCCCTTTCCAACCGCGCTTCTCCATTTATGAAATTAATTTAATCTCTGGTCACGTGTCAGGTGATTCAACGGATAGACACACACATTAAAGGGCAGCTGTTCTCACTCCATCCCCCCTCTATTCCCCCCCCCCTTGGACCACTACCTTTACTTGTTCCAATCCTGTCTATACAATTCCTTTTGTTCAGACAAAATTGTCCTCTTTCCTTCAGCCACCCCCCCCTCCCAAAAGAAAAAAAAAAAGAATAGAAATGATACGATAAAAAAAAAAGGACCCAAGCAGCAAGCTTTAAACTTTACTGACTACCGTAGTTGTCTTCCGTCCAAAGAGCTGATTCAGCATGCGCAACGGGTCACAATAAAAAATATAAAAAAGGGGGAAAAGAAAAAAGAAGAGGAAAGAAGAAGAAGAAAACGGGGGCTTGTGGCTTTCGCTGCTGGATCCATTGGAAGCAACCCGACTCCCTGTCGCTTAGTCTGTCGTTTTCGCGCACTTTTTTCTCCCCCTTCCTCGTTCGTTTGAACGGCCCGAGCTGAGCGATGGTTGCCAGCGCCGCCCTGGCTAGATGTAGCTTTTCCGGCGGTGAACGAGTGAACGAAGTACCGGCAGGAACATCCCTCGGTATCAAGCCGGTCGATCACCGGCAGAGCCTCAGTCAGAAGTTTAGAATAACGTTTTGGGCGTTTATTAAAGGGGAAAAAGAGATGATGTGGACCCGCCACCCTTTTGTAGTTTCCCCTTGCTTAAAGCTGCCGTTCGGAAATCTTGCACATGCGGGTCACTAAAGACGGGACACAAGGAGTGCCCAGTGAGGTACATTCACCATCCAAAATTTGAGGCCTGTTGGCATTTTTTGGACACTTCTTCACGATGGAAGATGGAAACGGCGACAAACACCATCAAGATGGTGACAAGCAACAAGCAAGTGTCGGACCGTAAGAGGCCGTTGACACCAAAGCATAGGCTACAGTACACTACTATGTCAATGTTACCATGAAACAATATTCATGCTGTGACCCACCTCATTTTCCGAATTCCTCCCTCCACCCTCCACACCCCAAAAAATAGGAAATCTACCTTTCTTTTCAGTAGTTCACTCCATTCATGACAAAAATACTTACGGTTTTCCCTTTCCTCCTTTTGCAGTTTCTTCTTCAACTTTGGTGCATCACCTTTCCCCTTTTTCCCCCTCCCCCAGCAGGGCTAGTCTAATTGCTGGGAAATTCATAACTTGTGGAAAAAGTTGGGAGGAAAGACTTATTTAATAAGGAGGGGTGGTTGAGGGGTGATTGAGGCTTAATGGCGCGTCGACAGCTAGGTCATTAGTACCAACCTCAGTCACAGTGCAGTGGCCCAGGTTGCCACTGCTACTGCGCCACACGTTACACAGCTGTTAACCAAACCCCAAATCTAGATCTTATCATATATCTGTCCCTCGTGAAAAAAAAAAATGAAAAATCCCGGACAGGAAAACAGGACTTTGCATTGTTTTTTTTTTATTTGGGGGGGCTGGGAAGACGGGAATGAGCACCTCTGATGTGAATTTGTGAAGTAACTGGCAGAAGGCAAGAAATACACTGACGCTAAGCCTCAATGATAAGATTTGACTGTTCTCGGCAGGGCACAAGCTGGATCTGAACTGGCACTTTGTTTTAATATTTTCAGATATGAGGTTATCAGTAATTTCCAAAATTATGAAAAGTACTACTGGTAGTACGACTGGATGCTGTTCATTTACTGTATGCTGCTTGGCAGAACATCTCATTGTTTAAGTAACCGCCCACAAAAAATTCATTGAATTACATTAGTAATCGCTAAACTCTACCCTCTTCCTTACAGCATCATGGATACCAAGGTGGTTCATGGAGAGATTGCTTATTCATGATAAAGATAGCAAACTTATCGATTACTCGGTACTGTCAGAATGTGGAGGAACTACAAGAGAAAAGAAAGCTTAACGATACTTGCTTACTTGTGGCTGCTGCAAACAGCAAGTTAAAAAAAAACACAACTTGGAGGGAGGGGTATGATGCTTTATGGTGTCTCGGCAGCTGGGTCATTGGCGCCAACCTCAGGCACAGTGCAGTAGAAAGGGTTGCCGCTGCACCATACATTATAGTGATATTAAACAAACCCCAAGACAAGCTGTTATCCTAGATCTGTATTTCTTGCAAAAATAACAAAATAAATAAAAATCCTGGATAAGAAGACAAACTCATTGCCCAATTGACGTGCTATGTGTCACGGAAGATGGAAACGGCGAGGAACTCATTAGGATGGTGATAATCAACAAACACATGACAGACCATAAGTAGCCGGCGACACCAATGACGTATGCAGGGGGGATTAATTTAGGAGGGATTAATTCAGGAGGGAGTAATTTAGCGTGAGCAATGCGTAAACACGCCCACACCACCTCTTCTCAAACAGGTCAATAAAAATTACACTAAAATCTCGTAATTGAGAAGTGTCAACCCTTCATTACCGTGATGCGGTATAGAGAGATTATGCAGGGTGCTAAGTAGTGAGAACCCAAATCGAGAGGTGCTAACCAGTGATCAACCGTGGCATTTGTCATTTTCGAGCATTTCTTCTAAGAACATTATTACGTATAAAGCTGAAGCTCACTCACTGGCTCCGCAATGTCTACAAGTTAACACTCTGAAGAAGCTGCACACTGTCTCCATGCACCATCGCAGCATTCACGTGAATTGTGCACTGGCATTGCACATTTTGCGTACATACTTAGTGAATCATAAAGTACACAAATGTCAGTACACAAGTCGTATGGAGGCTGAGCTGTACACAGTGGACCAATGTATGCTGTCTTCAGAGTACACTTTCACAATTGTGTGGATGTCGTGAACAACTGGTTAGAGACTCGTTTCCCAACCAGTGAGGCAGACCTCCCTTGGGGGAGGGGGGGGAGGGGGGCGGAGCAACTGCTGGGGTGGTCCCAACCGCTGCCGGCGCCGTACTATAAGGGCGCATTTATGTAGCGATTGCCTTTCCATTCACGTACAAAGATTTATAGTGTCCGCGGCCTATCTTGAGTTCTCCCCAGAACGAATACATCTAATCGATTGTATGTTTTCGATAGCAGAGCACCTTGTTGATATCCTAGATGGTTACAAAAACAATGGTAACAAGATGTCATTGCCATGGTAACAACGCTACCTGGATTAGCTAAATCGGACATCGTTTGAGTAAATGCTTACAATCTTAATAATCAGTAACAATTCGACAAAGAATTCCTCCTGACGAAACAATTTCCCAGTCACTTCTGAACTCATATTATTGACTGTTTTCGTTGCGAGACGGCAGAGCTAAAATCGCCGCCATGTTGGAATCAGATGATTTCTAGCCTCTATAGCTGCGAGAATGCAAAGGCGAGTCGTCGCGTAAACGCGCTCTAAAGATCAGTGACGATTTTATTTAGATTTTTAACTACATCACAAAAGAAGTTAAATTGTATGAGGAAAGCGAAATCTTCATTTTTGAATATCTACAGATTTTTTTCGTGCAATCTACAGCCATTTTAGCCAAAATTCTAGACATTTTTGTTTTCATGTGGCAACACTGCCTCATCGCAGTAAAAAAAAGAATTGTATAGCTACTTTTTTTATTTTTTTTGGAGGGGCGGGGGGGTCACCATTGCCTGCAAGTCCCAATGGGAAGGAATACTGTAAAAAAGGTTGGGAACCACTGGGTTAGAGCATTTTTTACTTACGTTGGTATGATGAGTTTTTACAGAAAGGTATTCACCGTCCACAAGTGTTCCATTCAAAATACATTCAGCCTCCGTGGACATTAACCCCTAAGTGATTGCTCGTGTGGTGTCCTGTAATGACGACAGGCCTTTGCCCTTTCCATTGTGCCAGGGAACTGTAGGCTGATTAGATGTTATATTCACATGGTATTATACAGTAACTATTTGTGCACATGTACATTTGGTTCACATGTCCAGTGTTCAGTCAGTTGTGCCTAAGGATGATACCATTCCAGGAATTGTCTTCATACCTAAAACATTGTTTTCTTCTGCACAAAGATTTTAAATTAGCTATTATGCTGTCCTTATCAATCTGGATAAATTCAACATTTTCAATCTGGAAATTGGTATTTGCCATATTAGGTAGAAATAAACAGGGCTGGAGAGACGATAAGGCCCAGTCGTAGCCACAAGCTAATGTTCCTGTCCTAACATCCATGATTGAGCCATATTGGTGTCGAGGTGAACCCTTAACTGCAACTGTCAGAGGACCTTTCAGCTATCAGTTCGCCTCAACAAATAAAATATCATACCGTACCATACCATACCGTATATCAAATGTAAATACAATTTGCTTTTCTTTGGTTCCTCACTTCAACAAAGGCAGCCACTTCTTTAGAATTCCCACGCCGTAGCTATTTCCCTTCTTTCAGTTAATTTGCCTGAATTTTACAGAGTGGAAAATTAGTGGGAGGAGGAGGAGGGATTGAGATTTAATGGCGGGTTGACAGCTAGGTCATTAGCACAAACCTCAGTCACAGTGCCGTAGGCCGGGTTGCCACTCCACCACGCATTACAAAGATGTTAACCAGTCCCCAAATATAGATCCTACCTCCTATATAGAAATCTGGATATCTAACTGTACCTCCTGCAAAAATCCAGGACAGGAGGACGGAATTAATCCTCAATTGACTCGCAATCTCATGCGGAAGGTGGAAACAGCGACGAACCCCATCAAGATGGGGACAATAATTGACAAGAACGTGTGGACGGGCCGCCGACACCAATGACATTCAGGTGGGATAACCCCCCTCAAAAGGAAGCGATGAGTAAGGTTGGTAAGGTTGGATACGCAAACAGGCTATCCTGGAGAGTGCCTTTAATAGCCAGCAACTTACTGCCGTCTAGTTTGTCCCACAAGGCTTGCTAAACAGCGAGCACCTCAAACGAGCAATATATTCTAGAAGTTCAGAAGCACTAGTCACTCGCTCCCTTTTTTTTTTTTAAACTCTGACGCAGGGGACAACGACAATTTAAATATGCTACAGCAGTCAGTTACGAACCTCTGCTTAATATTTTATCTTAATTTTTTTACACACTGAAAAAAATCGATAGCACAACGCATTATTGACCCCGAACGGACATTCATAACAAACCAGCACGCTTAATTTTAATCTCATTTGCATAAACTAATAACAACCCCTTTTCCCTCCCCCACAATATCAAATTCCTTCCATTATCCCCCCACCCCCACACCCCTACCTCCAAGCTTCACTGAGGCAATGATCTGCACCCAGTCGGCTGAACAAATACAATTGGCACACAATCGTGTGTGAATAACACGTTAGCTTTATGAGATTTCTCTAATATTGTGCCATGGAATTAAGTATCGATCAGGTGTTATCCGTATCTGTGTAATTGTTTGACGTCACGCACGATACGTGATTCAACGCTCGCCCAACTCCCGTTTTCCGGGAAGTGGGTGTGGAGTATATTAAGATAATCGCTCTCCCCCCCCCCCCCACCCGTCCACTCTTTCTCTCTCTCCCTCGTCAACCCACACATTTAATTAAGAATAGATCTTTTATGCCCTGTCGGTTGCTTGGACATAAACTCACGCTATGGTTTCATCATAATCGCCCCTCCCCCCGCCCCCAACAACAAAAACACTGTTTCATTTTGAAGTAAAGCAGTGGTTATTGGTTTATTCGTTTCTTTGTAACTGGTAAGAAGTCTTATTGATTAAAGAGACATGCCCTCCAAGGTTGACAGAAGTGTTAACAAAGGACATGTAAACCAAGAGAATTATGCTCCTTTTCAACATTTTTGTTTGTTTGTTTTTAAAGAACATGTCGGGAAAAAGTCCTGTCGGGAAACCGTACCTGTCGAGAAAGGGCATGTTGGGAAATAGTATCTGTTGGGAAAAAGTACCTATCGGGGTAAAAGGTCCTGTCCAAGTAACCGTTGGGAAAAAGTACCTGTCGGGGTAAAAAGTCCTGTCGTGAAACAGTCATTTCAGGAAAAAGTACCTGTCGGGAAGAGGTTCCTTCAGGAAAACGAACCATAGGAAAATGAGAGAGGGAAAATGTACGGAGGCCAGGACTGGCCAGGGGTTCGCAACTCTACTAGAAATAAATAGACATAAATCGCTGCAAATAATATGAAGGAAAATTGGAAATAAGCCAACAGCGAAAATCATACACTAGAAATAACGTAGTTCAGTAAGCCACCTTTATGCACTTATGTTTCGTCGGAGGCTGTGGAGGATGTGGCTATAGCGATTAAGGCGCTATGCAAGTGATCTGGGGGCGAACTGGGTAGCTGGTTTGAATCCGGGTCATGCCACTCCGACGAAACGTAAGTGCATAAAGGTGGCTTACTGAACTACGTTATTTCTAGCGTATGATTTTCGCTGTTGGCTTATTTCCAATTTTCTACTAGAAATGATGCATTCAAAACCTTCGCAATCTGTACTTTCGCGGACCCTTGGTCGGCGTCTTGTAACACCAACATGGCGCCAGCTAAGGGCTAACTGGCTTCCTCTTCTCTCCTGAAAGAGATTTGCAAAAGGCGTGGGCCAACGAGAATGCTTATGGTGTATGTAGCAACGCGCACTTGGCCGCAGCGGCCAGCGAGTCGCCGCGACCACTGGGATACCGATCGGCGTGCAGGCGACCAGGTGGCCGCGGCGGCCAGATGTTTGCATACGATTCAACAAGGTGTAGCAGACAGGCAGTTCAAGCAACAGCGGCCAATCGTCTGCAGGCGTCATCGTAATCAATTTCGTGGTGTTGTTTGCGTCAGTGCTTACGTGTGCTCGCGTTTACTTTTCTTTATTTTTGCACCCGGATTTTTTTTGTATTTTCTTTGATTTCCTCAGCTAATACCACATTGTTGCTGTTTGCTCCGTGTTCATTTTCGTCGCTTGATCAACAAGAATCGAGGAAAAAAGGGTGACGTCACCTGGCCGCTGTAGACGTGGTCGGTGCACAAGTCGCCGGGTTTTGTGGCCGCGCGACCACTGGCCGCGCGACCTGGCCGCTCAGTGCGCGCTCGGCCTTAGTTGCAAATCCCAACAAATCCCCCCCCCCCCCCTCCTCTATTCCAGTGATTCATCCAAACATTACAGTACATTACAGTACATTAAAAAAAATACCATCCAAACTTCAGGCCACAGGCTTCTCGCTCCACACCATCGCACGTATCAACGACTCGCCTTCGCCTTCTCGCAACTAGAAGCTAGAACTCATCTGAAATTCCAACATAGCGGCGGTTTTAGCTCTGCCGACTCGAAACGAAAACAGTCAATATCTGAGTTCAGAAGCGACTGGAAAATAGTTTCGTCAGGAGGAATTCTTTATTTTATTGCCACGGATTATAAGACTGCAAGGATATACTCAAATGATTTTGGATTTAGCTATTCCATTTAGCGTTGTTACCATGGCAATGTCACCTTTGCCATCGCGATTGAGTTCTAGCTGCGAGAATGCAAAGGCGAGTCGTTGCATAAACGCGCCCTAAGGGCGCATGTATGCAACGACTCGCCTTCTCGCAGCTTGAAGCTAGAAATCAGTTGAAATTCCAATATGGCGGCGATTTTAGCTCTGCCGACTCGAAACGAAAGCAGTCAATATCTGAGTTCAGAAGCGACTGGGAAAATAGTTTCGTCAGAAGAAATTCTTTATTTTATTGTCACGGATTATAAGACTGCAAGGATATACTCAAATGATTTTGGATTTAGCCAATCCGGTAGCGTTGTTACCATGGCAACAACTCATTTGCCATCACGATTGAATTCTAGCTGCGAGAATGATTAAGGCGAGTCGTTGCATAGGGCGGGTTTACGCAACGACAATTTTCTCGCTAACTAGCTGTTATTTGGTTACTGCTAAATCGGCTGGCTGCTTCGCGTCTTTACTGGGGAATGTGGCTTTCGGCGTATCTATACGTGGTAACCATGGCAACAACGTGGAGGCAGCTGTTCTCCTAGTGGCTCGCGACACGACAAACGAAACGTGCGGCATGACAGCCTCGATTTATGACAACAGAAAAAAACTTTATTTTACTGCAGTACAGGATGGCGGGTTGATGTCTGAAAGCTATAGCATTCGTTCGATAGTTTGTTCACTATTCGAAAACCCCGAAATGGACGCCATGTTTGATTTTGAATTCTCGCTGCGAGCAGCTGTTTATTCTATCGTCGTCTGATCCCTGTCAGAAGCTATTCGTCGTACGAGAACAGCAAATTTTGAAAACAGCGTGAATTGACAACAGTGTTAGCAATGTTTAAAATTAATGTTGCACTTTGTTCTTTATCCGTGTTGTTCTTTATAATACATTTAATTTGTTATCTATATACCACATTCATTTAGTAGAAACGGGAAACTCATCGTAAATAAATAACGGTTGACTAGCAAATAGCGTTCGGCGAGCGAGACGGTCTCGTTACATAAACGCGCCCTTAGAAGCTAGAAATTATCTGAAATTCCAACATGGCGGCGGTTTTAGCTCTGCCGGCTCGCAACGAAGCGGGTCAATAATTAAGTTTAGAAGCGATTGGGAAAACTGTTTCGTCGGGAGGAATTCTTTATCTTACTGTCACGAAGTATAAGACTGCAAGTATTTGCTCAAACGAAGTCGGATTTAGCTAAACCAGGCAGCGTTGTTACCATGGCAACGTCACCTTGGCCATCGCGATTAAATTTCAGCTGCATGAATGCACAGGCGAGCCGTTGCGTAAACGTGCCCTTAGCTCATAAAGCGTAAAACGAGTTCTATTTAATACCCTTAGGATAGTTCGTGTTGGTCGCCTTTCATCCCAACTTTCCATGAAAAACTAACAGAAAAATATTATTGGTACAAATACAGATCAAACCAAAAGACATACCACCGCTGTCCAAAATCGCCTATTGTACATCTGCCACCACAACCGAACGTAATAGTTCCTACTTGTTAAAGGTAAAAGGCTATATCGTAACGTTGCTCACGTTTAGTGATTTTTTTTTCCGTATAGCTTCAGATAAGCTTGTATAGCACCGACCTACACTGTAAGCTGCCACTAGAAGCCAACAGTGTCGTTACTTTGACCCATAAATACGTTTATGCTATAAACGTTCCACCCCCGTTCCAATGATGTCGAACGTGCAAACTGATGCAAGAAATCCTTCAAAACGTAGCTACAGTATAATCTTTTAACTCATTCGCTCTAGCGAGGTAGGGTGCTTCACGACAGCAGTGATGTGTAAACTCGTATTAAAGTATTACTTTTTGGTACATACGGTGAAAGACAGAGAGAGATGGAGGGAGAGAGAGAGAGAGAGAGAGAGAGAGAAAGAGTGCATCGATTATCGAGTTTCTTTAAAGGCTGCATTACCATATCGTTCATGCCAGGCGCCGACTATAGATGACGTTATTTATACATTGCTTTGTCGTCCTTCCAGTAAAAGCAGCGTCGTAAAAAAAAAGATCAAAAGTGTGTGTGTGTGCGTGGGGTGGAATGTGGGTGGTTATAGAAGGGTTTAGAGTGAAGAGTTAGTTGTCAATATCGATCCCTTAAAAATCCGATGGGTGATTGAGGCAAATCGCAAGGTTAGAATGATTAAAAAGTCCTTTATCGTTTCCCGGAACGCTATCTTCCCAATGAACGTTCCTTTTTTTCCTTTAATGACTTTTCTCTTTTGGATGGCGGGTGGTGGCGGTAAGGAATCGGGATTAAAACCAATAACGGAAATGGAGCTGTGCTGCTACTGCTGCATCTGTCATCACATACCCTCACTTCTCATCCTAAGAAACGAGAAGAGAGATAGGAGGAGAGAATGAAACAGGAGGGGGAAAAAGAAATGGTTTTAAACCGGGCCAAATCAATTCAGCAAAAGCCAATCTTCCCTTTTTGCCACGAAGAATCCAGCCCCAGTCGACCGGCAGATCAGGGAAGAATAAGATGAGAAGAGGGAAAAGGCGTAAGTTTTAAATTTGAAATGTGCAAACGAAAGCTTAAAAAAAAAAAGAGGACGGAATGAAAATACCCCGATCTGAAAAGGGGTCGGATATTAAGTACAGGATAATGCACTATACTCTTGTTCAAGTAAGAATGTTTTCCTTATATGGGCATTTCACTGTTCTAATAGAAATACATGTATAATTGGTTACTCCCGTCTGTGCGATCCATCGTTTGTTACAGGTTAAAGATGATTCACTTTGTAATGTACAATGGTTCGACCAGAAGCGAGCAATCCATAATACATTTAATTCTGTTAGAACAGTGAGATGTCCATTTTTTCAAGGGAAGTATTCTGTTTTGAACCAGGGTATAGATGGATGTTTGTGTAACTTCCGATCTTTCATGGGCATGCAACACGGTTGGCAGGAGTTGAATTTTTATTTCAAATAAACGAAAACAATAGTGTAAAATAATAGATTTTTGTATGAATCTATTATAGAAATTCTGAAGAGATTATTCAATGCTTATACCCTGCTTCGAAATTCAGCAGCAGTGAAACAAACTGAGAATGAAACTAACCAGAGTAATTACTACCACAGAAAATTAGAGAGAAATTTATGAGAAACAGAGATAAATAACCAGAGAAAACATCGAGAAAACAGGAGAGAAAACCATACAGAAAACTGTACCACAGACACTTTACAGGAGAAAACATAACAAGAGAAAATTATGTGAACTAATGATATTGCCGGCAACAAAAATGTTCTGAGACCAATGCAACTGCAATTGTACCTTGCAATATGTAAGCAATATAGCGGGCTACACAGTGAAAAACCAAAGCTACTTAGTATTCAGTCATGTACTCGTTGATACTGGTATTCCTAAGGCTAGGCACTCAAAATTGGATGGGATTAAGTCTTTATGGCGCGTAGACAGCTTGGGCATTAGCACCAAACTCCGTCACAGTGCAGTGGTCCGGTTTGCCACTGCATCACACAATACAGAGATGTCAAACAAACCACAAATCTAGATCTTATCGTACATCTGCCTTCTGTGATTAGCGCCAAACCCATCAATGGTGTACAAGTCCAGCGGACCTAGGGTATGGCAATTAAGTAATATGGACTTTATTTGCGCCAAGACTAGCGAACTGACGAGATAAATAAAGTTTATTCCAAGACTTTTATTCGTCTTGCATCAATACTATTACAGCTTTATCAACCGCAGAACGATCTGTACATTATGTTCAGGACCTCACTGTTATGAATACAACGTAAATTATATAGGAGGGGATTTAGTCGTGCAAGAGGCCGGTGGATCTACCTATACATCTTAATTCCCTTTCAACACGTGGTAGCAGGCGTAACTGCTAGATTATTTATCAAACATGACGTGGAAAAACTGAAGTACTCTCGTAAATATCCTCATACAAATATTCAAACTAAACTCCATCCACCCATCTGTAGCGTAAAAATAAAACGAGTAAAAAAAAAATCATAATTTTTCATTGTACAGTACCATTTTCTCATACTTGTATAAGGTGCCACAGCACACCAGATGAAAACCACTGCTCTAAACTAAGTACTTAGTAAATGAACGTCTTACTAAATGTGGGGTATGCCGCAAGTTGCAACAACAAAACTTATTGATTTGCCATTTGTCAAACGAATTCTGTTGTATCGACTCTTTTTAAGTAGCAAACTGGACACTTTGTTCCTCTATAGCACTACGCAAAAAAGGAGAACTACTTGTCGCTGTCATGATGATTTTTTTTATCAGATAATTAACCCGATTTGAGATTTTTATGTAAGATTGCATATGAAAAGGTAAATAAATAATAAAAAAAAAATTACATTTTTGTAGGTTTCACTTTCAGTTTCGCCTTAGGAGTAATGTGCGTGCAACAACGCTATTATTATTATTATTATTATTTGTCAGCTTGACGGCGCCATGATTTGTTTGAATTAATCATGTTTGTGACTTCAGGAGCTATTGACCTTGCACACCAATCCCCAGTTCCTGAGTCAACATTGAGTGAAAGGTCACACATGGGCAGTACCAGTTTCCTGGAGAAGAAACTCCGAGAAAGTTCCAGGCCAGGAATCCGGAAGTAAATAAACCAGTTGGAAGGCGACGTCACGAACGTGTTGAGGAAGACTTACTTCCAACTCAGCCTACTACGTGAGCAGCCCTAAGCTGCTAACTGTCTAACTTTCCTATTATGTAAAGTTTAAATTATAACTGTTATGTATAGTTTTCTGTCATGCCTATTAAACTCTTATTTAGAGTTACAAAGTTTAAAGTCTTTGAAAGGATCCACACAGTCGTAGTTAAAATACTCACCTCTAACAAGTGGTAGCAGTGCGTGGTTAAAATACTCACCTCTAACATTATTATTATTATTATTATTATTTTAATTGTAGTCATTTTTCCTGATTATTTTTACGGAGAAATGTTGTTGTTTTTTAACTGCGGATACTGAAATTTTTTAGGGAGTTTTTCTAGGAGAGCAGCGCCGTGATTTCGAGGGCAAAGTCTTGAGTGCATCAGGCGACACTGGATACGTTATCTAATACGATTACTATAGAACGAACATTTGGTGAAAAAATGTCGAAACGAACACGTCAAGGAAAGCAAACGAGGCAAAGCACGAAAATTAGAAACCTGAAAAAACCTAGTTTTGTGCTCAAGACAACGATTCTTAATAGAAGAATTTGTGATATGTGACTGAAGTTTTTAAAACTTAACGATATACCACGATAAGTTCGTGTAATGCCATGTTAATTATTTTTGTTTTGAAGATTTGTAACTTTATTTAAGGGCTAATAAGTCCGGGGTAACACACCGAAACAAGGAACCTAATGTAATTTAAATTGTTAATCTGATCTGTCATCTTGTTTTGTGCCCCAGAGGGTTTAAACTATTATTCTTCTTAACAATTTCTCTCTCTTTCTGCTTACGGAGCCTTATTTATAAGCTTAGTCTACGATATTTATGTAATGATGATTTATAAACTTCTCAAGTCGTGTAGAACGAGGAGTTGGCATGGAATATACTGTGATAAGATGTTAAAAATTTTAACAGTTGTTGACGTCATTTCACTTTTTGGACATAGATGTGGACCAGGAGATCCCAGAATCGAACCAACGATCTGCAAGTAACAAATACTAACCATATCGTACAGGGTGGCAGTTTCTATAAGCAGGGTGGCAGATAAAATTTTACTGATAAAATTCATTACAATAAAACAGGGTGGCAGCTTCTATTTACAGAGTGGCAGATAAATTTTAACAGATAAAATTCATTACAATAAAACAGAGTGACAGTTTTTATTTATCTTGTTCACCGGCGCTTTTTTTGGTCTGAGAGCAGGAACCAATCCCACTGATTCATTTTTATAAATATCATGTAAATTGTAAGGACAATGCTTTTCAGATGAGCGGTTTTAAAATGTATTGCTGTCATGCGACAAACAACTGCCGCGCTTTACACAAATTTAGATAGAAGCGTTCGAATTTTTTTTAATTTGGAGGGGATGAGAATGGACTGGACGGGTCATTTAGCCTCGTAGTAGGGGGAGGAGGGGAGTGAGGCTTTATGGCGCGTCGATAGCTAGGTTATTAGCGCCAACCTCAGTCACAGTGTAGTGGTCTAGTATAATTGCCCTAAGTTGGTCAAGGAGAGCGATTAATATCGCGTTGTTTATCCTCTTGACTGAGGTAAAAGGGCCATTCCTGTAGTCAGCTCAACAAAAGGGTCAAACGCTGCTCTCTCTTCACCTTCGTGAGGCTGTGAGGGGAGGGGGGATATTGAAGCTTAATGGCGCGTCGACGGCGAGGTCATTAGCGCCAACTTCATCGAAAGGCAGGTACTGTAGGACGCTAGAGAATATTCATGGTTTTGTGAGCATAATTACCTCCTTATTATATGACTTGGCCCACACGTCATATGCATTTCTCTATCGTGTTTATTATTTGTCCATCACATAAGCAGACGACACAAAACTTGGCCTGTTCGCCCTAGTACACCATTCAAGTCAATATAATAGTTCTCTCCCGTGTGAATGTAAAATGATTATTTTGCGGTGAACTGAAGGTTAAGAAGGACACACGCCCTGAGATGCAGAACACTCACAAGTTCAAGATAACGACACTGTATTAATTTTCGGCCATTGTAGGCTTTTAGGCCTTGTTCACCTATACAAACAACAACACAGAGTATGAACCAACCCATTCAGAAGCCGGAACAATACAGAAGTCATAATAACACAGAAGCTAAACACTATTGCTTACTCTACTGCAGGTAACAAAAGCAGAATCTGTATAACTAAGACCGTAGTTTTTGTTTGTTTGTGTGTGTGTGTGTGTGCGTCTGCAGTTGGAATCTCAAAAATCTTAATTCTTTTGCTTTTGTGTGCCGCAGTGGGAATCTCGATGCTCTTACTTCTTTTGTTTGTTTGTGTGCCTTTCAAACTGAATTGTCTGTATAAGCAAGATTTTATAGGGTTGGGGAGGAGAATTTGTAACTGAGACCCATACTGAAACGTCTTAGATACGTTCACATTAGTTCAGTCTTAGTTTATAGAGGGCGCCACGTGTTTTATGTGGGAATTTCCACTCAGTTTTTAGCCTAAAGTTAAACTAAACTAAACGAAACTAGCTTATATTTCATTATTATTTAGCCTAGTTTAGTTGTAATTTGGTTTACTTTAGATTTGGGCTGAAAAATGAGCAAAAATTACCAGATAGAACACGTGGCGCCCTCTGAAAACTCGGCCTGAACTAATGGGGACGAATCTATAACGTGTTTCAATAGGGACTTTTTAGAGCTACAAATTCTTCTCCCAAACTCTATAAATTCTTGGTATAGGTAATGATTCGAACTGTCTTTTCAACAAAGATGCGCAGCAGCGATGGCGTCATGTCTTTTTTTTCGTGCAAACGGGATCTACTCTTGTGCCTTAACCCTGGATCTAACTAAATCGAATGAAAAGCTTGGGCGACTGCTAACGCTTCCCCCGGTATTTTTATACAAACAGGAAATCACAACAAAGCTCTATAATGGCGGCCATATAGGGGCGGACTGCCCTAGTAATAAACACCATTGCAAGTTTTTCTAACACGGAAAAATGGGCAAACTGTTTGCCGTTGGCTGGGAATCAGAAATAATGATGCCATGATAATGTCACTGTCAAAGACGACCCCAGCTTGACTTGCACTCTTATGTTTTTCATGTTTTATTGAAAGCATGTGTGTACGTGTGATAATATCCGGCTTCCGCATAGTTATAGTTCATGTTCAGTAATGTTATTTGAGAACACGGCCTAAAAGCGTATAATGGCATAATACGAAAGCAGTGTTGTCATGATCTTGAACTTTCTGCCTGTCCGCCTGTCTGCCTGTCCGCCTGGGGTTGCGTCCTACTTAAACCTTCTCGCCCGTAGTTTTAACTTTTTGCTGTGTAGCCTCCGGTACTTATGAAGCCGTATACCACTCGCCGGGCACTACAGTGGCGACGTAGGAGATGGTGAAATTTCCATGCAAATTAACGTCGTTTCACTACAGTTTTATATTAAAATTTTATGAGCCAACAATAATTTATCTGTGTGTTTATTCCTGCATACACACTAATGGAAATGTGTGCTCATTCAATGCTTCGCCTAGTGACTGGAATTCTGTAGGCAACGTAAAGTGTCTCTTACTAGTTTTTTTTATAAGATTTTTTGAATTTAATTACTACTTATTCTTGAGCAACCACTAGTGTTTTAATTGATAATTTTTCATCTTTCTGTTTTAACAATGGTTCTTGGACAGAATATGTAGAGGTTCTCCAGTAATATTGGCTTTATACGATAGAACTATGTGTGTTTGCAACTACTGGCCTTTCACCATAGTAAGACGGGCGTTACCAATGGACTGATAACAGTAAAGGGACTGAGAAGTTGGTACCATAAATGTCTATAATACTTGACTGCTGAGAAAGTTGGTCTTGGGGATTGGGGAGGGGATTGAGGCTTTATGGAGCAGCCAGCTATATCATTAGCTCCAACTTCAACCACAGTGCAGTGGTCCGGGTTAGCACTGCGCCATACGTTACAGAGATGTTAAACAAACCCTAAAACTAGATCTTCCATATATTTTTTAAATTTCCAACAAATATTGAACAACCCCGGAAAGGAGGACAGATTCGTAGCCCAAGTGACACGATGTGTTTCGCTGAAAGTGGAAACGGTGACGTGAACTCCATCAAGATACTGACAATCAACAAGCACGTGACGGACCATAAGTGGCCAGTGACATTAACCGTATTCATGAGCGGTATGCCCCTTTAAATGTATTGTAACGTTGGCGTGACCAATACGCGAACAAGCCAACATCTTTTCTCAGCAACTGCAGCGACAAGGCGAGTGACATGCCTTTAAAGGTACACTCCGCCTGCCTTATAACAGCCACGCGCTGATCGCTACATGCGCTGTTACCATCGCATCGCTTCGCGAGACTCTGCGTGGTAATGCAAGGCCAACTAAGGCCAACTTAGATAGTAGCTGAGTTCGTCGCAGCGAGGAACGAAGCTACTATCTCAGCTGGCATTTGTCGTAGTAGACTAAAATAGAGTCGGCGCAAACCCGGCTGATTTTCGTATTTTAACATCTCACTTTATAATTTTTTAGGCTAGTATCTTATAAGTCTTCTTCGGCGATCTATTGGCATAAATAATTTTAATTTTTACCGCGTTAGTCCTTTAGATTTTAATCTCATGGTAACTGTTAGCAAACGATTAAAAATGAGTCCATGCACACACACACACACACACAGATGACACATCACGGTTATTGTTAGCGCGCAAGGGATCGTTTTATCGCAGGGTGGTAATAAATATAGTTCCCGATATTCAACAGAAAATCTCCTAGACGCCCCATTTTAAAGCGGATTTTTAGCAAGGGATTGACTAAGGGTGTAAGTAAATAGAACTTTTGAGGCCGTACATTCAGGGCCTTCGAAAACCCCAAGTCAAACTCAACCAAACTCAACCAGTCTGATGGAGAGAGTCAGTGTGTTAACGGTACCAGATGGATGAGTTTGGTTCGAGTTTGGATTGGTAGTTATCGAAGGCGCCCTTGATGTGTAGGATCGAGAAAAATGGCGCTGGGAGGAAAATACCTAACAGCCCTCAACTTACTGCCGTCTAGTTTGTCCCAAAAGACCTGCCCGAGGCACGCACTATTGATGACAAATGACAAATCGTGACATCGCATGTTGGGGGGGGGGGGGGCGTTCGACAATGTGTAGTGTAGACTAATTCTATTACAAAAAGGACAGACTCGAAACTTCCCTTTGCCCGAAAAAAGTCATCCAACTGCCCTCCCCTGATCCCCATCACAATGTACTTCGTTTGTCGATTTCTACTGGTCCCTGTACAGCAATCATTTCTTACGCTGCTATCTAGCCTTCAGCACACGCAACAGTGAATCACCCCCAATTAGAAGAATTAACCGTTCTCGTTCATTTCGGCTGAGCAAGCAAGTAGTTTGTTCTGAGTCATACCCTTCTGGCAATCGGAACGACAAAATGTCGAGTAATTGTAACAGAAGCCGACTGACATCCATCTCTTTGTCGGCAAGCTCCCCGAGGGCACTAGTAGCAGTAGCTGTAACTTAACAACCACTCCCTGCTTTCTTTCATTCCATCCTCATGGTATATGTGGAAGAAGCTTACGTGAACTTTCGTTATACGTGCGTGACTTATCCTTCTGTATTTTTCTTGTTTCGCTGCATTAGGTAAAATTATAAACCCGTTCTTTGCTTGCCATGTGACTGACGTAACGTTTTAATAGTGATTTCTAACGGAATAATGTTTGCGTGCCGTGCCATGCCATGCACGGATTTCCCACGGAATAATGTAAGCGAGCTACGACGGCCGCCACGCAACAACCGGCCAGCCCGGAATGGCACGCGCTGGCGCTGCTCGGTATGCTTTAATTATTCCGTCTGAAATCCGAACGCGCGCCGCTGGAAATGCTATTACAAAGCTTTATTGTAGTTAAAAATGTCCCACCACAAGTTGTTGTCAAAACAAGGAGGCCGACAACGGCTGCTTATAATTAAACCGTCTGAAATCGAAGTCGCAGTGGACCTCCAGAATCTCCTAATAATATCTCGGCCAGCCCCAGCCCGAGACGAATTATTCCGCGTGAAATCACTATTAATCCTCCGTAAAACCAGGCAACAATGAGGTATACTACTATAGGCCTGTACGTGGGTGTACATTAGGCTAGTTGACTGGGTCGAGCACTGGGGCGTGTCACTGGTGCGAGTGTCCTCGCATGCGAGTTACTGTTTACATTGTTTTCTTACTCGTCCAGAGTACTGTCAATGCAATTCCATACAAATTTCGACGTTGTAGCTTCCCCACTTTGCCGACAGCTGGGGTGCTGCCATCTTGTAACGTAACTCGCCTGCTGACTCGTATCAAAATATTAAACATGTGGATAGTCAACTGGCATACAAGTAGCGAGTCAAGTACGCTCGCACGGACGAGTATAAAGTAAAGGTTTACATTGGGAGATTAAAGGGCGAGTAGCAAGTTAACTCGACTCACACATTACTCGGCCCAGTAAACTAGCATAATGGACATCCGCCTTAAAGGCCGGTTGCCACCAAATTGGCATTGCAGCATCTATAGGCCTATCGAGTTCTCTCTCGCAGGAAGCAAAGGAATTCACAAAGCAAAACTTTTAAACACAACAAACAAGCCACGTGATTCAATTATTTTTACTCAATAATTAAGAATTTGGTACGCCCTCGTGCACCTGGAAATGAGCTATAAAGATTAACGATACTGATGTCACTACAGATGGCGCCACGGAAAAAACATAAAGCAAATCCCCTGGCGCCATCTAGTGACACTAATATCGTTAATCTTTATAGCTTGTTTCCAGGTGCACGAGGGCGTACCAAATTTTTGCTCAATAATTAAGGAGTCACGTGGCTTGTTTGTAGAGTTTAAAAGTTTTGCTTTGTGCATTCCTTTGCTTCCTGCGAGAGAGAACTCGATAGGCCTATAGATGCTGCAATGCTAATTTGGTGGCAACCGGCCTTTAAGGGCTAGAGAGGACTAGGATAGCGGCAAATGGCTATAGATGCTTAAGCCTGTCATTAGGTGTGGCAATCCCCCTTTAATGACTATTCACTGTATTTCACTTCACTTAGCGGATATACCAGCGTTGGAAGGGTGGCGTGAGCGCGAATAACTACATTGTAATTCTGTCCCATTAGTATTTATTATTAATTTACCGTTTCTTTCTCCGTCTTCCTCGTTGTTTTAATGATCTTTGCCGACTTCTCTGCATCGTCCGTTTCTCTTTTCATTTCCCCGGCACCTCACCCCCCCCCCCCCCGCGCCCCTCGCTTTTGCTATAGCGCAGCTGTTAACTCGCATGACGTTCAAACAATTTTTACAAGCGTTGATATCAAATGACTCAGCAACAGCATGTGGTCTTCTGCCCGTCACGCAACTTCATAAAATGGCAGACAACTGTAACGGATACCAGCAATGAAGGAAGACTGACACCCTGCTATACCCATACCCCTCTCTATCTTCTCGGTTATCTCTCCCTTCCAGAGAGGGGGCTGAACCGCTTGGGAAGAGTGGAATGAACGGGTCAAAGGGGAGATAAATTGCACATTTGCGATTGCCGGTTTTGGCGCTAAAAAATTAGCTGATTTATAATTTTTTCGAGCATAGCGAATTTCCTCGATTAAGCACGTAAGCCTTGAAAGTCGGAGCATGGCCTGGATTGAGCGCCGCGATTTAGGTTACGGAAAGAAAAGAAAAAAAAACCGTTCAGGATCTGGAATAAAAGACCGAATCTTCGGAAACAATGCGCTGGACGAGACCAAATGGCTTTAGAAAACGTGTTGAACTTACGTGTACTGTTTTCTGAACCTGAGCAGGCAAAACGTAGAGTTCGGGTTATGTAGTCAACCTATTTTAATTGAAATGAAACATTCGTTGATCGCCGCGCAAAACAATCAGCGCCCGGTCTCGAATTAGCACCGGGACAAAAACCGTCGCTTAAGTAGGGGAAGGGGAAAATGAGGGTTAATGGCTTGTTGACAGATAGGTCATTAGCGCCAACCTCAGTCACAGTACAGTGTTCCACACCCATTACAGAGATGTTAAACACACCCCAAATCTGATATTATCGTCTTAGTGAACATGGGTGTTACGTCTCACCCCTGACGAGTTTATATAGTGCGTGTGTTGTATTTTTACTTCATGCTTGATAACGTTGACGAATTGGCTGCTGAAACGTTGTATCTTTATAAAGTTATTGTATATTAACATGTACTTCCCAATGAAACTGTACAACGGCGCTTTTTACTTGGTCTGGTTCTTTGCAGCAAGGATTGACCTGTCGTTGTAGCAAAGTAAATTCTGCAAGCCTATTGGTGGTCAACAAATGAACATAAAACGAAGAAAGAGTGAAGGAAAAAGACACAGAAGAAGAAGTACAAGCAGAAGACCAAAAAATGAGAAGCAGAAGAAGAAGAAGAAGAAGAAGAAGAATGTACCGAAGAAAAGAAAGGTATTCTTCTTGTTTTCTTGCAAAACTCGATGCGGTCAGCAATACCTAGCAGCACCAGCCCTGCAATAAGATTGTGTGGGGCACTAACGTCAGTTCTGACTGCAGACTCGTCCTTCAAGATGACACCACGAAAAAGATTGGATCTGTCGACCGCAAGGATTGTATTATCATCAGCCACTGACGAATGATCGGTCGCCCACGAGCAAGTTTTCGGCTTGACCCTAAGAAGCAAGTGGCTACAGCGACTGCCTAGTCGCAACCGGTCTTCTGTAATGTTCCACAACTAGCAATGTTGGAGGCGCTCACCTCTATCACGCATTGCAACAGCTATACCTCTATTACAAAATCTAAAAGCAGTAACCATCAGAATTACCGGTTAAAAAACGTGTTAGCTTTTTAGCCTATATATTTTACATTATTTAGGTGTAATTGTCAGCTTTTAGGCCTAATTTTTACCTGCTGCTTTAATTTCGTAAGTAGCAGATCATGTAGATGCGGATTTGTATAGTAAGCCTATTAATTTTTGCAACACGGTGCGCCTCCAAGCACACAGTTACAGTGTTACAACGTAACGCATGTCAAAGATCCTAGGGGTTTTCCGCTTGGATTTCTCTGGTTAAATTGTCCCTCTCGCCGTCAACTCATCATCATCCTCTTCTTCATCTGGGGGTGACGACGGGTTATGCGGCCGCCATCAGGCAACGGACGGCGGCCTGCACCCTGTTTCAAACGGGAGAACCGCTATCAGTCAGTCAGTCAATGTAGCCAAAATAGATCAGTGGTAGCAGAGAAGTGACGGGAAAGACACTGTTGATGAAGCCAGCAGCGACTCGTAGCAACTTGACCTTGTCGTGGTAACGTGATTTTAGGCCTAATTTTTTTAACTGCAGTTTTAATTTCGTTAAGTAGCAGATAGGCCTAATGGAAAATTTGGTTCGACGATAAGCCTATTCATTCATGCAACAATGAGACGAGACTATTTTAAACGAAACTGAAATTCTTTTGTTTTTACGGCTGCGTGTTTTCTTTAGATTTCAATTCGACGACCAAATGTTATTATTTAATTAATTATTTAATTATTATTTATTTATTTATTTAATTATCTAATTATTTAATTAATTTAGTTATGTCGAAGAAGTGTATTTATTAGCTATAAGGTGGTAACAATGTTTTAATTTGTTCTGTTATTTAACTAAGTTTTGGCACTGAATCTAACGTTGTAAACCGTGGTCGTCTCTTTCTGGTACCGTTGTAAAGTTGAAAAAAGCGACGGACGGACAAAGTCGTTGCAATAGTCTTCTCAGCCGGTACGGCTGCACAGAAGACTAAAAATAATTCACACTACGTATCATCCGTGATAAGTTGACATTGGTGTATTTTTTAATGAACAAAACGTATACGTGCGGGCGAACATACTACAAGTAAGTTAGCATTTTTTTTTTTTGCATGAAAACTTTAGTTTGTGTTTTCCAGTGTACCTTTAATTTTATAGTTTGTTAAATAAAAAAAAACGAAGTCTGATCCTGGTTTCAGTGAAATCGCAACAATGCCATAAAATAGCACAGAATTTTAATTTTCGAAAGAGATAATGCCTTTCTTGTTCACCTATACATGAAAAGATGCAACCATTGATACGTATCTTAACCCATAAAACGGTAGTTGCTACCTTTTCGCCAGCGCCCAGCAAACAATGCTTTAACAATGCTAAAAACAACACTATACCTTTTCCTAAGAAAGATCAAGAAAAACCAAGTTGTTGATACGCCATTTATATGTAGGCTATGCAGAATCCGCCATCTTCTAAATCACTCCTCCCCCACTGACTTTACACCTTGACCATTGGTAGTGTGGTGTGTGTATATCAATGGTTGTATCTTTTCACGTATAGATGAATAAGAAAGGCATTGTCCCTTTCTAACAATTAAATTCTATACTATTTTACGACATTGTGGAGATTTCACTGAAACCAGGATCATCCCTTTTTTTTTCTCCTATCCACAAAATAATGGGATTGAAGTTAAAGTTTGTTGTGTCCACTGAATACAAAAAATACATTATAGAATGTCCAAAAGAAGCAATCAGTATAGTCAGGAGACATGAAAACAACAGAAATGTACAATTTCTCTACACCTTTTTGTGACATGTCTACAATAATACGCCTTATTATTGACGTGTCGAAAGAATTGAGCTGTGAAAATCGATTTCACCCCCCCCCCCTCCAAAAAGAAATAAACCTTTTTTTTTCAAGCATGTCTACTGATAACGTATTTTTGACCTGGGTGATCTTGTCTTGCAATTCATGCTGGTGATGTCGTACCGTTTTACGTATTAGCCACACATCCTAACACACTGTTTCCTTTTTTTTTGGAAGGGGGGGGGGGAATTTCCTCTTAAAGGTCATGTTTGTCACCGGTCACATAAAGTCCACCACGTGCTTGTGGATTGTCACCATCTTGTTCCCAGTTCCCTTGAGACCCAGCGCATCAATTGGGCGATGCGTATGTCTTTCTGTCCAGGGTTTTTTAATGTTTATTTTTACAGGAGGTACAGAGGTGTGACAAGATCTAGATTTGGGTTTTGTTTAACATGTCTGTGATGTGTGGCGCAATGGCAACCCGGACTATTGCATCGTGACTGAGGTTGGCACTAATGACCTAGCTGTCTATGCGCCATTAAGCCTCATGTCTCCCTTCCCGCTGCTTGGATTTCTCTACCTAAATAGTCCCTCTCATCGTCTGTAGTTTGGCGGAAACCTGGTTTGGGTTGAACTCCCTTAAAAGGGGCGCCTGTTCACCATTTCGATAGCATTGCTCATAATCTAAACACAGCATCCTCGTTCCTGATTCTCCGTCATCCAATAGGCTGATTTGGGTCACGTGATCTCGTTTTAGTTATGAAAATCGCAGCGCTGCTGCGAATAGTGGTGTTCCATTTGTTATTTACCGGTATTTTCTTTATATTGCTCGAAGATTCTACAGTGCTGCATGCAGGAGTCGAAAAAAGTGAAAGGTCGCTTTTAAGTAAAAACAACAACGTGTTGTGACCTTTAACTGATTGCTCAAAACAGTTTGAAGCTTTACGAATTTCATGTTGATACAGTTTTATTCTGAAACACTGTTGTGATACAAAACTAGCGCTGTTTGATGGCAGTACGGCTTTTCCTGTAGGAACTGTTGCATGTGGACATGGAACGATGGCATGGAAAAGTTCATTGCATGACAGTCTTATAGTGAGTCTCCTAAATTGTGCGCGGCCTGTCTTGAGTTCTCTGCAGAACGAACACAGATAATCGATTGTACGTTTTTGGTAGCAGAGTTGCTTGTTGATATCCAAAATGATTACAAAAACAATGGCGACCGTCGATTAAAGCCTCTCCCTCCAGGAAGACTTAAAAAAATACTCATAAAATACTTCCAGGACTCAAGATACGCCGCGCACACAATAGAGTTAGAGCTCATGATGTTCTTTTAGTGAAGGCTTTTCAATGCCAATTTGATCATTTTCCTAGGTTTGTGTATTCTTAAATTTTTATATTTAAAAAAAATATTCCAACCATGTCAACATCATTATCATGCCATTCAATGCAGGGAAAGTGGTTTATAGTGTCCGCGGCCTATCTTGAGTTCGCCTCAGAACGAACACAGATAATCGATTGTATGTTTTTTGTAGCAGAGTGCCTTTTTGATATCCAAGATGGTTACAAAAACATGGTTATGGCGGCCGTCGATTAAAGCCGCTCCTTCCAGGAAGACGTAGCCGCTCATAAAATACCTGCAGGACTCAAGATACGCTGCGCACACAATAAATTGCTAGGCCTGGTTTGATAGCCTAATTATTTCTACCTCTTCCTTTATTGGTTCGTTTCCCACGAAAAATTTAGGGGACATGCATAACATAAATCCGCCCAGTAGGTTATACCAGGGTATATGAAGCACCAGGACTGAAGTACAGCGTACACGTACTATATAGTTTGGCCGCCTCTTTTTACGTGATTCTTTCGCACTTTTCAGTTTTTGTCGTTTCGCAAATAACCATTGGACATATGCTGACGTGCACTTTCTTTAATACACTTCCTTCCTTCTTGTACAATCTTAGCCAGCAGAATGATGACAGGATAATCCGTGTGTTTGTCTTCTAATTTTTTACCATCATTATTTTCAAAACTAGAGGAAGCCCGTGCTATGCACGGGGCCGGTCATGAATTAAGTTTACGGACACATTTCCCGGGACATATTCCCGGCACTGTTCCCGACGACTTGTAGGATTGCTCGCCTACTCATGCCTGCCTCCTCTTTCAATGCAGGTAGAATGGGAGAGCGCATTTGCAATGCGGGCACGAGGAGGGGAGAAGTGATTGTTCGGTCCGACGACTTGTCAGATTGAACCTTTATTGAGTTGATCGACCACTCATGCCTGCCTCCTGTTTACATGCAGGTAGAGTGGAGAATGCATTTTCAATGCGGGAGTGAGGAGGGGAGAAGTGGTTTTCCTTTTAGCCTTCCCTTTTGCTT
>JAHWFP010176202.1:0-14979 GCA_023313725.1 Lithobius niger | reverse complement strand
CCCCCCCCCCCGATAGTTTATTACCTATCACGTTTATAATACTCGAAGTAGTTATTAAGAGAGGTAGCATTCCTTACAACTTTCCTTATTTTTTTTTGTTAGGGGAATGGAGTACAGACGGAGGTCCACTATCAGATGTATTTTTACTACATGACAATGGTATAAATTGCGACTAGATATTCACAAAGAAGGTGTTTTAATATTGCCCTAAATTCATGTTTTATTTTTTTCGGGGATATTTTTACCGGGGATATTTTTACCCCTCTTCATTGGTGACATCTTCTAACAGCTTTTTTACATTGGTTTCGTCCTTTTTTTTTTTTTTGCTTTCGTCCATTATTGTATACTGTACAAATACAACAATGGACGAAAGCAAAAAAAAAAAAGACGAAACCAACGTAAAAAAGCTGTACGTGACCCTCTTTTCCTAAACGGGAAGGGGGGTGCCATTGCAGGAGTTGTCAGAAGAATGTCAAAATAATTTGGGAGACACCATTTATGCACGGGAGGCCGGGGGGTTGGGGCGTGAAAGTGTGCAGCATGATTCGTTTGTAACCTGATTTAACGTAAAGTTTTGTTATTACATACTACTATCCCATTGTAATTTCACAACACCCCACTCCCTATACCAAATAAACAGCCCCGTAGGGGGTTCGTTTACCGACTCCTGACAACAGGATCGGTCATCAACACAAGGTCATCACTGGAACTGAGAGAAGTTATTACACGTCTGCCCCAAATTCAACAGAAAAAGTATTTATTTCTTAAGACGGAAGGAAGAGAATGTAGCAATAAATCCCGGAGTACAGGAAGGTATATCCCCCGAGGTACTGAATTTCCCCAGAAAGAAGACAACAAATTCGACCAAGACAAATCCGACAAAATCTAATCCCTCCAACAATGAATTAACACGATGCAGCCAGAAGGTTAATGTCATTCGTCTTCCGAATTCCTGAACATATTTATACGTAATTGTACGTTAAATCTCATATAACTATTAAAGAAATAGAGAAATGAATGAAGCTGCAAAGATGAGCTTTGGTATTTCTAGTTGCTCCATCTTTGAGTTAAACTGCAAATGAAGTGATTTAGGATTGCTTTTAACAATAATAGCCCTATTTTTAAAACTAAAAAAAAACAAAGAACAATACAAATCCGTTGCACATAGCGCTTTATCTAATAAAGAGAAAGAATTTGAGATTTTCCAATTTTAGTACTATTTCATGTCACTAGGTGCCGTTGTTAACAAATAGTCTTAAGGTGATTTAACTTGTTTGCGGCATTTTTTTTTTAATTATACCTAAATATAAGTTTGATTATTTAATAAAAAAAAAAAAGTAAACAATATAACATCTGAAAATGTAAGTTATTTAAACTGCATTCTGGTTAACGACGCCATCTAGCAGTAAGAAATGGTACTAAAATTGGTGAATCTCGAATTCTTTCGTTTTCATTGCATAGAATGCTGTAGTTTTTTATTTTAATTTTTGTATATACGCGATATAAAATAAAAATAATAAAGGCATTTTATTTGCCTCGTAAGAAAAACAAATAAGCTCCAAAATAGCTACGACGGGAGATTTACTTACAGCAAAGCAATATCGGTAAATAAAGCGCATGCAATCAAAAAATCTTCCTCTCACCCCCCCAACCCTAGAAAAAACAAGTTTTATGAGAGAGAGCGGGGGGGGGGGGGGTGGCATATCCATGACGACATTGTGGTGGTGTGAAGGCATAAATTCCCGATTGGAACCCATTTTTATAGCAATTTTGAAGCTCTTTTTTTCCTACTTTTGAATCACCACACTAACGAGACGCGGACAATTATTCGTCCCCGTAAAATAATTTCATTAGGCTACTCTGCTATTCACCACCATCCAGATCTGCTGGAGATAAGACTGATTGCTAGTTACGATAGTTATTGTTCATGTTGTTTTCCAGAAATGGAATTTATAAAGACGGAAAGGGGGAAATTGAAACTAATATTTAAATTCATACAATCACAAAACAAAATCGGCAGCGGCGATTCGGCGGGTGTGTGAAGACCGATTCTGAAGGGGATTAGTGACCACCAATTTTGAGTATGGAGGGGCCGGTGGGGCTTATTGACCACAATCATAGACCTAACCCAAACCGAAAAAGCCGTAGATGAATTGACTAACAAAGAGAAAACATCTAACGATAAACCCAGTCTGATAATTGGAGAAGTGTGCCGAAAAATTGGGGATTTTTCCAAGGCAGTTGTTTCCTCGGGAAAATTCTGTACACAGAAGTTCATAGAGACATCGTCGGGTCCATTACCCGATGACCGGAAAAAAAAGCCTGGGAAAAAGAAGCCGCGGAAAAAAAAGCTGATGGAAAAAAAGCCATGGAAAAAAAGGCATGGAAAAAAAGGCCGATGGTCAAAAAATAACGCGAAAAAATCTGGTTGAAAATTTACAAAAAAACTACCGTAAATCGTTGATTAAACGCCCATGGGCTTATGCAGTTAATTTAGCAAATATAGGGGGGTGGGCTTTAAATCAAGCATTATCAATTTTTTTACTTTCTGGACATCTATTACAGAAAATTCGAAGCTTTTGAACGATCTCTGAAAGACCAATTTTTCATCCTTTTAATTGCTGTGAAGAAGGAAGGAGGCTTAGGTGAGAGATGCCCAGGCCTTGTGCAGGTGCTAGGAGCTAAAGGAAGAGTCCACTATTACCATAGGTAGGGAAAAGGGGCCAGTAAACATAGCAAGCAGTACTATCTTTATTCACATCAATTAAGTTTTAGGTAATTTTTCGTAGAAAAACGACAATTTGAGGAATGGACTTTAACTCCACTATTCCATGATTTTGACTTTACAACATTTTAGGGGGTGGGCTTTAGCTTCAACTGGGCTTTTAATACACGATTTACGGTACCTAAATGCACTTAACGTGTGTATTAATCATTCATTAACTGCATGTTGCTCGATCAAGGTCACCTTTGGAAACCCGAAAGGAAAAGAAATCGCAAGTTTCCTGTGGGGGAAAGGGTCGTCCTCACTCTGGTCGGGTGACCTTCGATCGTTAAAGGATAAATCATGAAATGACGAGTTTCCGTCATAATTTGAATAGGAGGGGAGGAGGGGGGGAATAATCATGAAATTATAAACTTGTCTTAAATCCGTAACTTGGACAACTAAAAGAAAATTCCGGAAAGCATACTTTTATTCCCGAACTCCTTACCTTTTTTGTTTTGTTTTTAGAGTTATTTTGATATTTCTCTGCAAACATTTTAATATTTTTTTCCCGCCACCCTCTCCTCCCCCCCCCCCGCACTGAAAAAAAATAAGTGAATAATTTAGACACACGACCAAACTGAGGACGACCCTTTCCCCTACCACCTCCCCAGTTAAGGAATTTGGGAGAAAACTTGTGACTTCTTTTCCTTTTCGGGATTCCAAAGGTGACCTTGATCGAGCAACATGCAGCTAATGAATGATGAATGCACACGTAACTACATTTAGGTCAACAAATTGATTAGTCGTTTGTTGAGCTGTGAATCGTTTGGAAATCTGTAAACATGTGGTGAAGTAGGACTCTAGTGTCTTCAGCCTGATGAAGGTGGCAGCTAAGGTCCACTGAAAATGTGTAAGTTTATCTGAGTTTTAAACTTGTCCATTTGGTTGTGCGTTTTTCCGTGAGTATGAATACCACTTCTAACCCAAGTTTCTCAGCCGAAAAATCGGTTTTTACTGAAATAAAAAAAAAAATTGGAGCCTATCGCTGCCATCATGGGGGCAAGAAGAAATAGGGGGGGGGGGGGGGGGAGACGAGGAGGAAGGAATAACGATGACGAACTGTAATTTCAGGTAGCTTCAAAATCAACTGAATGTAGAACAATATGGAGGGGCATTAACACTTTCATGTCACTTTACGGATGGAATTTCACCAGAGGCCTCTGTAGATGGCCACAAAGTCGATAAGCAAACAGGAGTAAAAGTCAGTCACTCCCTTCCAAACAGCCGGGAAGAGGAAAAATTTTGCAAATAAACTTTGAAAAGTTATGTTTAACTCCTAGTAACATATATAGAAATAGTCAGTGTATGTATTTCTGCCAAAATAATAAATATACGCCTACATCATACGTAAGTTTCCTTCTCGTCTTTGCTTTATCAAAAAGAAATAACACCACACAAAAATAACACAAACATTTTTTTTAAAGGTAGGCCCACTTAGCAAACGTTTACCACGATATGCCTAGGCTCGTATTATAGGGGTTCAACGTGAGCGGAGACCTGCCTGTAGCCTACCGTGATTTCTTTTGCACAAGCGTTGCAAAATCAGAACCTGTCAGCTCTTTAGAACTTTAAAAAAATTGAATTTTGTACGTTGGGAAAACAGAAACTATTTAACAATCAGCCGCCAAGTTTGTCGTTGCTATTGCTTATGGGGGAGGGGGGGGGGTATCTGCAACATTTTGGTTGGTTCGTTGTAGTCCTTATAACGGTGAACTGACTTAACTCTCAAATTAAAACACCACGGCTCATTCAACACCTAAACAAAACCAAACAATTACTTTAAACTTAGTCGAAATTCTAGCTCAATGCCTTCAATTGATGACAGTAATTACGTCGTCAAACGACCAACATTACAGCTTATTGAGCCACGCCGACGGAGACCCCCGTTATAACGACATGTTTACTTTTCCGTCAGCCAAATTCGCGCTAGGAAAACAAATCTATCACCGCCGCTTCAAAACAACAAATCACAACAAAAGTCCGCCAAACTACCGCAAAAAACAACACCATAAATTAAAGGCGGCGCCATATGCACAACAACTTTTAACGCGCACTTCTTACAGCAACATGTGGTTTTCTTAACTTGCCCAGCCGGTCGCATTGGGCAAGCTGTAAGTTTAAGGCCAGCGGCCAATGGTCTCACGTTAAGTGAAAGGCCGGTCCGTTTCGATCTCCGATCCTGCCGCAATTTCGCACCGTTCGAGTTAACAGGAGTTCGTTCGGACAACATTGCACTTACCTTTAATTTCGATTTGGCCACCTGTCCCGTTTTTTGATCGTCCAGCGCATTAAAAGCGTGCCATACACTGTTGGTCACCTCTGTGGCTAGCGTAGCAGCCATCTTCCCCTTGGTGACTGCTCGGGCTACAAAGATTTTCTGAAACTCAAAACGGCCACCCTGCGTGACCTTCAGTGACGTAGCTCCCTCTCTCTCCCAACTCGGCGCGCACTGTCGCAAGAGCACAACTCGACGCCCAAACGTAAAAACGAGTCACGCTCGTTGATTGCTCATTTATCAGCATCGCAGGTTATTTATTGCACCGTTAGCATAATTTTTATTTGCAGTTAGAGCCTTTGCTTTGCATTGGAAATTAAGTTTTGTCGCGATTAGTTTACACAGACGGACATGTGGAGTGTTTTTTTTTTCTATAGCACTGTAGGCACGGATTTGTTTTTTTATAGTATTGTTTGTTATATTACTGAAAAAAAAATAATAATAATAAAAGAGCATGTGATGTCGATCTAGATTAGCAGATTTGTTTTGGAAAAACAAACATTGAGCGAAGATTTCTTGTTTTATTGCTCGGTTGATAATGATGAAAAATTATTGATAGCTATCTGTCTAGAATTGAACGGTCGCCAAAAAGTTGTAACTTAGAATCTAGCTTCGTCTAGTAATATCTAGCACTTGCTTACATGCAGCGAAGAAATGCACCAGGCCATTTCTTTTAAAGAAACAAACCAACGGGATGCCTCCTTACTTATTGAGTGAAAATTAGGCACATCCTGGAAGAAAGCTATAAAAGTTAACGATATCACTGCTGCTAGATGGCGCCACGGTAGATTATAAAGCTTTTCTGTTGGTGACAACCTGCATTTAAAACCATCCCTGATTAAAGGTGTTGCTTACATGTTGGCTTTCCTGTGTGACACCATTGTTACATTCAGCCAAACCTATCTACACCACACGCCATAGCTGTTTGCTGTGACGTGCATATCACGTGACTGGGCTAGTCCAATCAGACGGCCAAACAGCCGTTGTTCTCGTTCGTCATTGGCTAAGTCATGGTGACATCACAGCAAACAGCCATTGCGCATGGTTTAAAGTGGAACAATCACCGACTGAAAGGCTGCAACGTGTAGCACTCTCTAGTAGTATCTACTTGCATCAAGCGAAGGAATGCACAACGCCCTTCTGTTTTAACGAAACAAACAAGCCACGACCTCCTTATCATCGAGTGAAAATTTGGTACGTCCTTGTGCGCCTCTCCACTCTCACAATATTAACAATATCACTGCCTCTAGATGGCACCATGGTTTTTTCGTTTGCTTTTCAATCGGTGATAGTGCAATTTAAGGCAAAGGAAAGAAAAACACCACTAAAGCGTAAACAGCGGGATGTAAATCTGCATTAAAAAAATTTCTAAAATCAGTGAAACAAGGGGGAAAAAATAATGACAGTACCACGTGAGCATTATAGTGTAGATCGGTGGTTTTCAGCCTATGGGTCGCGACCCCAAATGGGCGTCTTCTCGGGGGCCGCTATAAATAAGCAGGAAAAAAATTATTTTTATTTTTTTTTTAATCTTTTAATCTTAAAATCTTTTTCCCCCTGAAATTTAATCATTAATAAAATTAATTACTTGTAAAGTACTTTTATCTCTTCTAAAATCAAATTCTAATTATAATCATTCCATTCTAACAACTTTGTGGGCGTGACTTTGTTTTTTTTTTAAGAGCAACTGACGACGTTTATAAAATGCTTAAAATAAAAAGAAAGCGTTGGCTGGACACCGCTGGGGGAGTTCACAACGCTCCCCCCGACCCCCAAGTTGTAAAACCGACGTGCGAAGGAATTTACTTACGAGTGGGGTCGTGGAAAAAGAATATTTTGCCGGCCCTCGGCCTGGCCGGCTAAAAATGGTTTCTTTTTTGCCTAAAATATACTTAACCTGATAATTTAGCATTGTCATTGTCCTCTATGGAATGTTTCCCTGGAGGTTTTTCGGTTGCGTGTATCCGCCAGATTGCATGTTCCCTGCGTGATGCAGTCTCTATATAAAGCGGCAACATGGCCGATGTCGGCATTCATTTTCCTCTCAATCTGTCAGGCGGTGACTCGAGAGGGGAGGCAGGGCGGGCCCTTGGTTAAGTATGTTTTAGGCAAAAAAGAAACCATTTTTAGCCGGCCAGGCCGAGGGCTGGCAAAAAGTTCTTTCTTGTTTTGCTAAAACATATTAACCTGATAATTTTAGCATTATCAGCTGACCTCGTCAAACGAGGTGGCGGGCACCAGTCTGACGGGGCGCCCCGGGATGCAAGCAGGCTGCCCCCAAAAAATTTAGAAAATTCTGCACTTTATTCAGAACATATGGTGATGAAACCAGAATTTGGATCTCTTTCGTAGGGTCTGGTGGCCCTGAAAAGGACTGTTTGGGTTTTTTATTCCTTCTATGGATGGCTTGCTTCCTTCTATGGGTGGCTTGTTTCCATCTGGGATGGCTTCCTTCTGCTTCGTTCTGAAAGTGCTTAAGGGGGCTTGACCACAGTTCTGGCTGCAACGATTGGTCCCAGCCGGTGTAGTCCTTTTTCTTCTCTTGACATGTTCCCCAGGTAGTGGGAGCTAAACGTCGTTGAGTGTCGCCAGGAAGCTGCCTGTAGGATTTCTTCTAATGGGATGGTGTTGTGGTGTGCCCATGACGTAGAGATTGCGCTGACCTTGTATGCCGTTGCTCTTTCCCTGCTCAAGTTTGCCTTGTCGTAAGCAACGTCGATGGTTTTCCTAATCCAGTGAGAGATCATTGCAGCAGACGTTTCCCCTGTTTGTAGGTCAACTGGTAAGAAGAGTTGGTTTCTGCCACTGCGGATGTCCTTGTGTTGAGTACGGGTGAGGTAGAAACGAAGTGCCCGGATCGGGCAGAGTAGACGTTCAGGTTCGTCTCCTGTTAAGTTGGAGAGGGCTGGGAATGTGATTGGTTTAGGTGGTTCAGATGGTTTTTGTGTTTTTGCACGAAATCCTGTTCTTGGGTGAGTGTAACAGACGTGAAGTTCGGACCAAAGATGCAGAAGGCAGGATCTGCAGAGAGTGCTTGTATTTCGGAACAGCGAGCGCTTGCTGCGAGTGTTATTAGGAAGATGGTTTTCCTGGTTAGTAGGTGAAGGGAACTGTCCTGCATTGGTCCGTAAGGGGCTTCTATTAGCGATTGTAGTACGATTGATAAGTCCCAGTCCGAGACGAGTCTTCTTGTTGTGGGCCGTTTTCGAAGGAGCGGAGGAGCGCTGAGATTCGGTAGTCTTCGAGGAGGTTGATTTTGCTTGCTGCTTTGAAAACCGAGTTTAGAGCTGAGCGGTAAACAAGGATTGTTGAGCCTTTGAGCTTGTCTATGTCAAAAAGGTCAGTGAAGAACCTCAGTAATTCAGGCAGAGAGGAGTCGATTGGATTGATTTCCCTTGCGCAACACCAATAAAACCATTTGGACCAGTGGCTGTCGTACATTCTGTTCGTTGAATCTTTTGAGGCGATTCGGTTGGCATTATCTTTATGAATTCCTGCCTTCTTAAGGAGTTTAATGATAGTAGCCACGCGTGAAGGTTTAGAGTCACTAGGTTTGGGTGGAGTTTTGAGCCTTTTTGTTGAGACAGAAGATCTAGATGAAGAGGGAGGCTTCTTGGGGTGTCGACTAGCAGGAGTGGAAACCAAGGAGTTGACGGCCAGAATTGGGCTATGAGGAGGAAGAGGCTTTGGCTTTCTGTAATACTTGTGGGAGTAGTTTGAATGAAGGGACAAATATGCGTAGAGGTTGTGCCATGGGAATGTCAGGGCGTCAACTGCTATTGCTTGGTCGTCCGGGATCAGGCTGATGTAATGGCAAAGTCTGGCATTGTGCTTTGTAAGGGAATAGTTCTAACATTGGTGTATCCCATGTCCTGAAGAGATATTCGCAAATGGATTTCTTGAGACACGATTCTCCTGTTGGGGGTGATCGGCGAGAAAGAGCGTCTGCGATCACATTCCTGTTTCCCGGAATGTGGAGGGGAACAGTGTTATGTTGTTCGTGATGCAAAAATTGAGGATCTCGGAGGTCAGGTTGTGGAGTAGTCTGGATTTGGTGCCTCCTTCTTTCCTTATGTAAGCCAGCGCTGTGGTGTTGTCTGCTTGGACTTGGATTACTTGGTTTTTGATGTGGGGGAGGAAGTGAAGTAGGGCTAGTTGGATTGTTCGTAGTTCTAGGAAGTTGATGTGGTGATTTTTTTTCTTCCTGCCAAGATCCTGAAATTTCCAGGTTGTTCACGTGGGCTACCCAGCCGTAGTTTGATGCTTCGGTGAAGATGAGTCGGTTGGGGGTTGGTTCGTCACCAAAGGAGGCTTTCTTGGGGAAAGTCTTCGTGAAAGGGGAATTGTTGGTCTGCGTTGAGAAGTGAGCTTGACCAATCGTCGTGAAAGGGTCTTACCATCAAGCATCGTGTGGAATTAGGCTTGCCATCGAGTCCATTTTCCCGATGAGGGAGTTCAGTTCTTGTAGGGAGAAGGTTGCTTGGTGTTGAAAGCGGCGGATGTGGTGCAGGAGGTCTTGGATTCTTTCGAGAGATGGTGAGGTTGTGGCTGATGATAGATTGAATGAGGCGCTTAGGAACGTGAAGATCCGTTGTGGAGTGAGGCGTGCCTTGGATTGGTTCACGCCGAATCCTAGCTGGTTTAGGAGGCGAATTGTTTCGTCCCTGTTCTGGTCGAGGTGGAAGGGGTCTTGATTGTGGGAGCCCAGTCAACGAGATATGCGCTTGCATGGATTTGTTTTTGGTGTAGGTGGCCAAGAATCGGTTTTAAAACCAAGGTAAGAATTCTTGGTACAGCGTTCAAGACGAAGGGCAGACAGCGGAATTCGAAGATCTGGCCATTGTAGATGAAGCGGAAGTATTTTGTTGAGGATGGGTGGAGAGGTATGTGTAGGTAAGCATCATCTATGTCTGTGGAGACTGTCCAGTCGTTTTGTTTTAAAGGATTGGTGAATGGTTTCCAGTGTTTCCATTTTGAAGTGGGGATTGTCGATGTATTTGTTTAGCGATTTCATGTTGAAAATGAGCCTTTGGCCTCCTGTTTTCTTCGGTCGGGTGAAAAAGGTGCTGTAAAAACCCAGGCCCGGGTTGTGGCATTTGACGATTGCCCTTTTCGTGACATGGAGTGCGATCTCGGACGAAAGGGGTTTGGAAACTGGTGTTGTGAAGTCAGGTTGTGGGGAGGGGAGTTCGCTAGTGGTGGTTGTGATAAAAACGTGGGGCGAAAGCTCTTCTTGATGATTGAAAGGATTTCGGTGTTGTGGGTTAGTCTTTTTCATGCTGGGTAAAAGTGGTGAAGTCTTGCACCGACCAGGAAGCCGGAGAGACAGGAGCAGTCATTGTTTTCGGTTGGAGCTGCGGCCATCGAACGACGAGTAACGGCTGCGGCAGTCGGGAGTTGAGGCTCGCTTATGTTGGGACCTTTGGTTGGGACGGGAGCGAGTTTGTTGTTCAGGCCGAAAGCGTTGGTTCTTCTGGCTGTTTGGGTTGTCCTTCCATGGGGATTTTGATGGATTGGATGGTTTATACCAGTGTTCTGATGGTGTTCGGTGTTTGCTTGTTTTGTTAGAACGAAAGGACGATTTGTCTTGACGAAAAGGCTTAGAGGTTTGCGAGACATGTCAAGATGAGGCGCCACGGTTGGAATTAGGCCACGGAAAAGGGTGTCCGACTCATGAAGCGGCTGTTTCCGGAGTCGGTGTCTGGTTGACTCGTGTAAATTGTTGACTGATTTAAGAGCTGCTTCTCTCAACAAGACTGTGTTGTTAAATAGGACCCAAGTTGCCCAGTTCAGGGAATGGTAGGTGGCAAAACTTGCCTTCTGAAAAAGTTGGGTGGTGAGTGATGAATGTAGCGGATCTCTTCGGGACTGGCGTAGGTAGTAGGTTTTTCGCAAAGTGTGTTGACTGCCGTGTTCAGTACGTCGGCTTGAGAGGCGGCGCGAAGGCTCATGCGTAAGCACTTGTCGTTGTCGTAAAGGACGAAGGAAGGGACCTCAATTCGTTTGGGGATGATGAGGGCAGAGCCGAAATCCATCTTGACTTCACTACATAGACGCATTCTGGATAGGTGTCGAAATTTCTTGGATTCGTGGCACCGTCGCCAAAAGTTCAGAAAAAATTTGATTCGCGGCCGGGTCGGGGTGCAGGAGGCTCTGTGTCAATTTGCAAAGGTTCGCCCTTTCCCAGCAGAAAGCCACCGTTCCGGAGGAGGCATGTAAGAAGCGTTGTCGACTGTCCCAGGACACTACGGGGCTTTGCGTCTTTGTCGTGAAGGGCAAATCCAAAGCCGGTCTTGAGGCCACGATTGATAACTGGGGCGTCGGCGGACTGGGACGGTTTGTACAGAAAACAATCTGGAACCGTCTCTTTTACCATCTTGAGTAGAGAAGCGAGGGGAATGGTTGGATCTTCCATGTTGTCCTCCGTGAACTGGATGTGTTTGGCGGGTGCGGAAGATGTCGCGACAACAGGTGGTGCAGAAAATCTGCGCTGCTTAGCTTCTAGTGGAGGGGCAGGCGAGTGGCGTTCGCGGCTGTCGTGGCTTGTCGTTGAGGCGACCCAATCGTGAGTGTTGACTCGTCGTGCAGATGAGGTGCAAGAAGGCGGATGCATGGGGGTCGATCTTGCATGTTGGCGAAATACCTAGTCAACTAGGTTGTGGGCTTCGCTGCAAGTTACACTGTAGTCACGACGTGATGTCTTGGATGAAAGGTCAAGGGGAGAGTTAGTGTTGGAGAAACCCCGTTGACATGATGCATTGGGGAGTTTCAGTTTCGCTTCTTGGTAGAGAGCCTTGGCTAGCCGAAGGTCTTCTTCTAAGGCCGGAAGCTCAGGCGGAGGCGATGTGCGTTGACCGTCTTGAAGCGGCGAGTCGTCTTCATCATTCGCGACATGGTCATTCCGGTCGTGAGGGACTAGAGACAGGATAGAGACAGGATAGACAGAAGGGGGACAGAGACAGGATAGAGAGGAAGGGGAGAGGAGAAAGAGTGGAGAGACAGGAGGAGAGCATGAGGAAGGAGAGAGGCTGCGAGTGATATAAACACAGGGAAAGGAAGATTATAGAGAGAGAGAGGAGGAGGAAGAGGGTAGACATAGAGAAAAGGGAGAGAGAGAGAGATACAGAGGAGAAAGATGGAGAGACAGTGGGGGATAGAGAGGGAGAGATAGAAGGGGTGAGAGAGGAGGCAGATGGAGGAGAGAGACAAGAGATAGGGAAAGCGAGAGAGGGGGTGAGGGAGAGAAAGACTGAGGAAAGAGAGGAGAGAAGGGCGAAAGAGAGAGGGAGGAAGAGGAAGGGGACTAACCCAAACCACTATACGAGTAACAAAGACAAACACTAGTAGCCTCCACGCGTGCATTGTTTATACCAGGAGCCGATGAAGCGAGCCCCCTCTAGTTCATTTTTTCCTGTTTATAGTCCATGTGGATTCGCTCTACGGGATTACGATCCCGACGAAATTACGGGATTTGGATAGCGCTAACAATGACAAGCTGATAGTTGCACCAATCACAACCGGCGACTCATACTGACTATTTATGTAACTGTGGCATGAAGAAGATACAACTTAGAAGACAATGTTTGCATTAATTCATTGAAGGAGCTAGATAACTTCGGGCTCACTTCGGGAACAGTGATCATTGCACAGTTCGATTTCGTTTAAACCTTTCGCAGAAGGTCATGGGTAATCCAGAGATGTCAAAATCAACAGGTCCTAGTAAGTCTGCTTTAAACCTTGATAAACTTAAACTTTCCTTATCACAGGTGAACTGGGATAGCTTAATTTTCGAGGTTCATTCCAACATTGAACATGCTTGGATTGCCTTCCATAATATACTTAAGGGGCACATTGAGATGTGTCAGGTTTTACACAAACCTGGTAAACGACAGAACTTCGCCCCGAAAAATATTGGTATACTTCGCCAGCGCAAACTTAAGCTGTGGAAAATATATATATTAAACCGTACCCCACAGACCTTAACCTTGTATAACAAGGCATGTATTCTTTATTCTCATGCAATGGAAATCTGGAATAGTAAGATAGATTCGGCTGTGATTCGCAACGGTAGCCCCATGGCTCTTTTCAAACTTAACAGGCGCAAAAATGCAGTTTCACGGACAATTCCCCCACTTATAGACGCTAATCTACATATATAATACGGAGCAGGCGGCCAAGTCACCGGCCTCGCCATTCCGTCGTATAATCAAGTACCCCACCCTGTAGTGCCATCTGTTGACGGGATTCGCCTTCGGATTGGGACACTTTTCCAACGTCTTCGAACAGATGGCACCACTTACCAAACCTGCCATGTCACCGTCTATTGACGGCCTTGGACTACAAGTTCGGGTTATAACACTTTTCCTTAAGTCTTCGAAGAGATGACGCCACTTACCAGACCTGCCGCACCGTTTTTGGGTTCGATTTTTTGGTATTGTTGTGGTACCAAAGCAGCCAACAAAGTTTTAGTCGCGTGGACTGTGCCATTGTCGGCGTTTGAGCTGAAGAAAAAAAACAACCCGTGTCTACTAAACCAGACAACTTTAAACCAAACGACGATTGGTTCTGAATTTCGAGGCCCAAATTGGCAGCCGGATACGATGGAAAGGCTCATTTATTTCCTAAAGGTTCACTTCCAGAAAGGAGTTAAATTGTTTTTAAGTTGGAGGCAACAATCGTTGTTTGTAACAATGTCGTAATGCACGGTATCGAGGTGAATTGTTTCAAAGGATTAACTTAAACATAGGGTTACTTGCTTAGTAAATGCTGGATTTCTCAGGGTTTTTTTTAGCCTTCAGTCAAACATACGCATGCGACTTTTCCGGGGCTGCACCAAAGGGGAAATGTCACGGGGCGGCGTTTTCGGGTGGTGGGGAAGAGGGTGCCAGGGCAAGTGTGTGTGGTGGGCAATGCGTGGTACCGAAGTGAATTGTTTAAAAGGATTAACTTAAACATGGGATTACTTGCTTACTGAATGCTGGATTTCTCAGTGATAGGTTTTTTTTTTTTTTTAGCCCTCAGTCAATCACACGCCAGCGACTTTTCTGGGGCTGCACCAAAGGGAGAATGTCACGGGGCGACGTCTTCAGGGATGGGGAGGCTGGCAAGTGTGTAGGGGGGGGGGACACCTATGCGAATCCGGGGGGGGGCGGGTCGAGTGTGGGGATTGGGGGTTAAAGAATTGTGGGGGAGAGGGCATATTTGGGAACCATTCACATGTTCGGGCTTCGGTTTGATAAATTTAAAACCAAAGACCAAACACCCGGCCCGGGGGCAGCGTACGGGAACAACTAGTGTTTTATAACTGATACAGTTAGTAAAGCGGAGCTACTTGGTCGCTCTTTTGCTTCAAACTTCATTACTGATGATGGAGCTAGTTTAATACCGCTGGCTCAAATTGGTAAGTTTGATGTAACCTGCTCCCAGGTAACTATTCATCAAAGCTCTGTTGTTGCTGCTTTAAACAAATTGAAACCAAGTAGGTCGTGTGGTCCCGATGGCGTCTCCGCTTTTCTTCTTAAAATTTTATCACGTGAAATTAGCTACCCTCTCTACAAACTCTTTACCCTTTCCTTTGCCCAGAGTAGCTTGCCGACAATGTGGAGACAGGCCAACGTTATTCCTATTTTCAAGAAGGGGTCACCCTCAAACCCTCTTAATTATAGGCCTATAGCCCAACGTGTGTGGCCTGCAAAGCCATGTAATCCATAATCCGGGACGTATTGGTTGGTTTCTTGGAAGAACAGTCTGTGATTAGCCTCGATCAGTTTGGTTTCGTCCCTCGTAGGTCTGCTGTTCACCAGTTACTACTGGTTCTTGATCGTTGGAGTAGCGCTCGTGACATTGGGGTTTCTTCTGATACCGTATACTTCGATTTTAAAAAAGCTTTTGAGTCGGTCATCCACCGCAAACTTCTTCTCAAACTTGACTGTTGTGG
>JAHWFP010176201.1:1949-40999 GCA_023313725.1 Lithobius niger | reverse complement strand
TCCATTTTTGCCTTGATGTCTGTGTGTTGCTCCCCTGTTTATCACCGCCTAAGTGATGAGGTTTTTTTCGAGGTTGATGGCGAAGCGAAGGATGGAGGATAAAGTTCGCGATGTGTCGATGTCGGATGGCAATGTGGATGTAGGATCACATCGCACTTAAGCGTCCAAATTGACGCATGTCAACATGCCGACGACAGGAGAGCACGATCGGACGTGGCTTCCGTTAGTTGTCGGGGGTCGAGTCAAGCTGCTGCTCATCATAGCGTTTCAAACCTTTGCTGGCTGTCACAAGCCCCTTCAGACAGGCGTTCACGGTATATCCTCACCCATCTGTCAAAGTTAAGAGAGTGCCGGTTCATAATATGTCAGCTCGTATAATGCCAGTCTACAAACAGTTTTAATTTTGTTCCGCGCAGGGCTTGCAAGCTCGGCTGCTCGCGATTCGGGCTCAGTAGGAGAACAAGGCTGCAGGTCCGTCGGTGCCGGGCGAGCGAGGACGAACCGATCGTACGCGGTTGAGCACCGTAGCACGGCGGCGGCAGTCTCTGCCACAAAACACCGTTGTAGCGCCCGTGCAGGAATAGCGAGCGGCTTGTAGCGTCGTATTTTTTACGTTTCCTAGACGTTGCGAACCATGGATACATTCGTTTTATGTGCTGCATCATCTCTATGGATTCATGCACGACTGGGAGATTTTTGTTTTCGTCGTTATCTTTTTTTTTTTTTTTGCTGCTAGCCGTTGAGTGTGCGTTTGTGGCGTCTAGGGGTAGGAGAAAGGGGGGATTGTTTGCAGCTGCTGGGTGTAAAACTGAAAACTACGAATACGTGTATCGACGATTAGTACCATTCGGGCGTTAGTGATCGTTGCTACTACTAGAGAGTAGCACGCGCGAAAATTATTGTTTACTAAAACGGTGCTGTTATTGGTTGTAAAATACGGTTGTGGTCGAGTCGTGATGTAGCCTAGCTTAAATCTTAAATTCAGGCATACCTAAAAGAAGAACGTTGGTGATTTACGATGTAGACTTACCTAAAATATATTATTAAAAGGAAAATTGAGAGTTGGACCTACGTGATCTACTTTTTATTACAACACGACGAAGTGAGACGGTTACGAGACGGCCAATCCGTAGGCCTAATCCGATATAAACGAGCAGTATTGTTGAATTTTTACGCTCATTTTGTTCGTACAAAGGGTCATAGAGACGCGTGTAGGATGCAGGGGTTAGGCCTAATCGTCTCCATTTCATACCAATTATAGTTTCGAATAGGCCTACTCCCTCAAATTGAGATCGTTTGAAAGTTAGGCCTAACCGTCCTCTCGTTGTACGGCAGCTTGCTCTTTGTAGCAGCTAGCCAGCCGAAGCCCGAGTAGGCTGCGAACCCTGCTCGGCTAGCAAGAGTCGAGTCGACCCAGACATAAAAATCGCTTCTCCCACGATTGCTGCTTGCTTTTAAGAGGGAGCTAAAGCTCATGGATGTGCCTGCCTGCTGCTTTCAAGGTTTTTGTTATTGCCAGAAAGTTTGCTTGCTTGGTTTCGCGACCGTCGACGGCTAGGTAGTAGTTAGGTATGGAACTGTCGCGACCGCTGATTTGATGACTATGATCATCGTGAGATTTCGAAGAGGGGGGGAGAGAAACAAAATAAAAGTCGCAGGCCATCTACAAAGCGACGAGGAGTTAGATTGGAGATTCGCGAGCAAACTGCTTTTGCTTCTCTGTATTTTTTTTTTGTTGGCCCTTTATTTTTAATTTTTTTTTTTGCACCCAGGAAATGGCTTGTCTTGCTCAAGCTTGCCCTAGACTCTACTGACTCAAGAGTTAAGCCGAGGCGAAGTGAATGAGTTAATGAACGGCTGCAAAAGAGAGTCAGCTAAGCTAAAGTGAAGGTCGGTCTCTGCTTTTTTTGAGCTGAACAAATTTGAGATTTTTTGAGGAGAAAGCCAAGCCACACACATAACGCCGGTTTTAAAAAAAAAAATAACCCTGTGATTACGAAGTCGGTACTTGCAGATTAAATTACGAAGTCGGGGCTTGCAGATTAAATAAAACGCACCATTGATTTCGTAATTTTGAGCTTTGCCGTTTGTAATAGCTGTGACGCTGTTTTATTTTCTCTCCGTTTTATGGAGCGCTTTTTTGTGGCGTCTGAAATAACTCTTTTGTTTTTCTTTTTTAATTTGTTTGTTGACGTTTTTTGAGAGTTTGACTGTCCCTTCTGTCTGTGGTATTTTAAATCCTTTAAAAATAAAAGACAAACCTTTTTTTAAATCGCATCTTAAATTTAGTGTCATTTTGTTACATTTTCTAATAACAGTTTCGGTGTCTTAGTTAGGACATGTCAGTAAACGTGTTTCTAGGTCTGAAACTATTCGGTGCACAAGTTCATACAAAACCTTCAACAAATAGTTACACCACTGATTTGAATAGGCTTTTTAATTTTTGGACGGGAGAGTGCTTGTACTTGGTTTGTGGGCACGTAAATTTAAAGGTAGCTTTGAATCTCGTAATCCGAACTACTGTTTGAAGTTTTGTATGGTATAATTATAGGCCTTGTAACCAATTCTTGTTACGCTGTTTAAATTCGTGATTGTTTTATGGTTTGTTGTGTTACTTCACAATTCGTGCAGTCACGCATTCACAACCACGGTTTTTTTTTTGTCTTTCTGGTTACATTCATTGTGAAGTGTTGATAGGTTCTCTGTTGGCTAGTTGTTTTATATTTTTACTGTTGTCTCTTATGTAATCGTCGGCTCAAGGTTTCCAATCCACAGTAAACAGCACTTTTACAATGGCTTACTGCATAAGTATAGGAAACGCAATTACACGCGCCACTACACAAATCACTGTTGCACATTTCAAATTTGGCGACAAGGTTACCAGTTTCCACATAGCAGTATTTACGAGCCGTTTAGTATCAATGGTTGCGCGTTCAGCACATTTCAACACTTGTATCCATTATGGATGTTGAGCATTACTGTAACGGGAGTGCCCTGAAAAATTCTACCGGTACCTTCCAGTAAAACGGATACTGCGGAATTTTAAATGTACCTAATTTGATGTGGTGTTGATGTGGCCTTGTTGCTTATTTTTCGAGACATTGTAACAACGTCAGACTCGGTGAATTATGGCCTCGTTGTTGAGTCTTCTGTAAGTAGTAGGCAATTTTTGTGAGTTTGTTAGGTAAAGTGGGATTGTTTCCTTTCTTAATTAGGCCTATCATGAAGTCAGCCGAAAATCCTAATGTTTTTCAATCGGTGATAATGACAAAATAAAAAGTTGAATTATTTTATTAGCTACGCCCGGGGGGGGGGGGGGGGGCAGCAGCAGTAGTGCGTTGATAGTTTACAAGGTGGCGCTTCATGTAGGTCCGACGTTAGGCCTATATTATCACGTGTTTTTTTTATATACATCTATTTGCAGTGATCTATTTACATTCGTTAGTCACCTGGTAAACCAATTCGGTCAAAATATGGGAGGTGATTTTTCTCTCGGACTTGGGAGTGATGATAAAATCATATGTATAACACCTGACACCCTCTACGTGTGTTTGGCAGAATGAATTGTGTCCATAACACCCATACTTAATTATGATCATCTATGTTAATCGTCACCCTCTATTTTCATTAAAGTGGTTCGTTTTCACGTAATCTGCAATTGCAGTCTCCTATTCTGTTGTTTGGTTTTTCTATTTCAAGGTGAAAATAGGTAAGCGATGTAAACACTCCAGCACAACTAGTCGTTATTTTTTTTTGTAAGCATGCACAATGTTTGCTTACAAAGGTAACCCAGAAACCGGTTAATACATTTTTTTTCCAACAGCGTCTGGGTCTAACCGAGTTCGCACACTATGTATGCTACTAGCTACCCCGTCCCTAGTCTTGAAACCTCTTCCTGCCGTTGCCGGAGCGCCACTACCGGCATGACTTGCGTGTTTCCGTCGACCTCGTGTTCGGCCTTGTCACCGTTTATGGTCTATTTGAGGTTGTGCTTTAAACCTATTTGCTATATTAAACTCAAATACTGCGTTTTGAATAGGTTTAATAATAATAATAATTTTGTCGAGTTAATATTTGATGTTATTTATTCGCAGTGTTGGTTTATTGCAGTTTCCAACAACTTTATTGGCTTGATACGTTTTCTTTTTGTCTTTGCGATAGGGGGAAAAGATTAAAGGAATTGAGGCTTTACTATCTTTGTGTTAGTAATTTTCTCCTTGGTTATGGTTAGGTTCAATCCTTACTGAGCAAGTCTGTCGAAAAAAGTGAGCCTAGTGATCTCTGATTTCATTCATTCACATTCATTGTAGTGGTGTACAATTGTAAAGTTAATCAACTTATAATTGGACCTGGACAGTGGTTTGACATTATGTCGATTCATTTGAACTTATTGTGAACCTTTATTGTTTTAAATAGCGAAAGTGATTGTGTACAACATTCTAAATACTATGTCCTACCCACTGAAATATGCTTCTGAGAGTACACATCTCTGTGTACCGGCAAAGCCTACATACTGAGTTGTGTACCAGCAGTACACAATTTGTGTATTGGCAGCCTACACCTGCTTTGTCAGAAGAATGTGTTCTGTTGCTACACAAATTGGGCACTGGTAATACACAACTCATGTGTTGGCCGTGATGGTACACAGATGTGTAATGTCAGAACACAGTGTCTTCAGAGAGTACGTCACCTTCCACATGAATTGTTTAACAAAAATACCGGTAGCCGGCAATTTTACCCCTCAATTGAATCGTGTACTGGTAGAACACTGTGTAACAATGTGTAGGCTATTGTCACTGCACAAACTGTTGTGCCAGTGCACATGCCATGCCATGTGGACTCCGACTAAGCTGTCAGTGCACAGAGTCTTCAGAGAGTTCAGCATGTGATGTCCTGGGCAGTTAAGATAAATTAACAGCCAGTATCCTGCACAAAATAACTACAGTGTAGTTATTTTTGTGCACGATACTGGCTGTTAATTTATCTTATCTGCAAAAAGTGCTGAAACTTCTCAGTCCTGGGCAGTGCCAGAAATACAACCGTAAATCTGAAGTAACAGTAAGTCGGCAATACAAGGGTCTGCATTTTATTATTGTATGCTCTAAACTCGTGCAATTTATTTAAAACAAAAAATACACTAGGCCTAACTACGTGCCTTGTAATGTCCACTCTCGGTTAATCTGGTCGAATCGACTTCGAATCTCAGATATCCTCTGATTTTATTTTCCTGTCAATTTTGTTCCTCGTTCCTTGTTATCTACACTTAGATTTTTTTTTTTTGATAAATCAAGAAATGATCTGCACAGCATTCCTCCACTTAAGTTGATCCTCTGATGATAATTGGGATTCTGTTGATTTTTGTATTTTTTGGGACAGGTTAACGTCAATTCGGAGGATAGTGAAATTGGCGTTGCGAGTAATACACAGTTTGTTCCTATCTAGCATGAATCATTTCACCTAAATTAATAATAGTACTAGAATGTTGTGCTTTAATTTTCTTATTATATCTTCACGCTGCTGCATTATGTTTTTTTTCCTGTATTATGTGTGGGTAAGAGATTTTTTTTTTAAAGTATTATATCCTTGAATTATTGTTATTATTTCAGTTACTGAAGCTTGGCACGATTTGACTTGACTTTCTTTTTCTTTCTTTCTCCGTTCCTTTCGAGTGTTGTTGCTCAGTTCCGGTAGGCTAAAGACCTAATTCATCTAAAAGCTCGTTTTTATGATGAAGCTCACTACTAGCCTACAAACGTAGAAAGCGCTTCTAGTTCTTTGTGGAGAGTGGTCATAAATTATTAGAAAGGGAGATCCACCCACCCCCTCCACTCAACCCAACCTGGCATTCGATACTCAAAATTGAGTGGCGCTTTCATGGATTTATTCATCCGTCCAAAGCCCCAGGCTATGTGTTCGTTTGCCGGTTTACCAAATTTTGTGCTGGCATGCCATTTAAATGTAGAAATAATCATTCATTAATGGTCGGTAATATACCCTGTCTTGTGTAAAAAATTTAAGACGTCTGATTGGTGCAGCGTCGTAAAATCATTGTTTTTAATGGATTTTAGGTATTACAACGTGTTTAAAATAACAAAAATTGCAGTTAAATATTTTTTCCTGATTCTAATAAATAACGTTAGACGTAATTTTAAAGTCTGTATTGCCTGCCCACGTGACCAACGCCTTCTGCCGTGTTATTAAAAAAGTATTCCAACTGAAAAATAAATTGTGTTTTTATTTATATTGGTGGGAGAATGGGTTAAATACGAAACAAACCGAAAAAAACCGTAGCCAGCATACATAAATTTTAAACATCATTTGTGCAAGCTTTTATTCGTACTTAGTCTTAGTTGTAGCACAATACGAGCAGAAAAGTTTAACGCCGATAATAAAATGTGAGCATCTAGTGTGCAGTTAAAGTTACGTGAAATGAACGTTGTTAGAATAAATAGGCCTAATTCATAGGTGGATAAACGCGTGCCAGTACGTAATTGCGATAAGAACACGCTATTCACAAAGACTTGTAGTGACTTTATTGTGATCATATCCGAGTATTGTTTTAAGCTGTGAAGCGATGGACTCTGTGTGACGGGGAACGCCGTCCGTCTCTTGCCGTGTCTCTGCGTTGCTGGCGCGGGAGCGATTTAAGCCTAGTGCCTAGTAGTTGGCATGTGCGCGGCGGTGCTCAAGCTCAAGCCCGGTATCGATTCGTTTTGCTTGCCGGCTAGCAGACTAGGCTTTGCCGGACGTAGTAGGGGTCAGTCGCTTAATAGCATACCGTTCAGTCAATCGACTTCCAATACGGTAGTCATCTAGGCTACTGCCACATAAACGTGACATGTTCGTGCGGGCAACTTGTGCTAGATCAATAAGCTGGAAAGTAAAGGGAATTTATTATTATTCCCATTCGTTTGTTGTGGTGGTTATGGATTTGTGTTGAACATGTTGCTACTTCGAGTTTTGGACCTTCGCTGCTTTTTTTGTCTGATAATGGTGTTCGTTTATTCGTAAAATGTGTTATGGTTTGTGTTACCCGCAAATTATTAAACAGTCGTTTAGGTTGCCGCTGTATTGATGGGTGCATCCACGGTTGTTATTATTTTGTAGTACCTCAAGAAATTATTTAATTTACACGTATTTGTTAAATTACTAGGCTGAATCTTGTTTAAAAGTGATGTTCGTCGTTTCTTGTTTTTACTTTTGTTGTGTGATCACTTCTCCGTTCGTTGTTTACAGTTTGTTAAAAAAAAATCGATGTAGCCTCGAAATCGTCGAATCCCTTAACCCTTAGCACATTTCTGCCCGTCACTCAGGCTTTTCGATGAAGTGCTGATGACTTAGCCATTTTTGGATAATAATAATAATAATGTAAACATTGGAGTTTATCTTCCTGAATTGGTAATATGTATTACTAAGTTTTAAGTTATTTAACCTAAGAAACTTGGGCAGAATTGATTTTTTAAAAGTGATGTTGGCAGCTAGCAGTATGTCCTTCATCCATGTTGGGGATTTAGGTACACCCATATTTGATTGAAAGAAGGCGTCCGGTCAGCACCTTAACACATTGTGGAAGTTTATCTAAAGGCTCCCTAAATGTTATCCATAATCTTTTCTCATTTTCATGGCTGCCTTATTTAGTCTCGTTAGTTATTTATACATTCACTCTTGATGTTTATGTGTGTTCACAGTCGAATTTTGGTGTGGGTATGTCGTGAAAGTTTAACTTTTGTAACAGTTGTCGTTTTTGGAAAATGGCTGTCTTTTTGTTTTTGTCTGTCTCCCTTGGCTTCTCAGGGTGATTTTAGCGTCATGGCCGCGCCGCTATCAGCCAAACGCTTGAGCCTCTCGTCACCCGGAAACGGTTCGCCCGAACACCGCTTGTCTGTCGGCTTTTCTTTTTCCCCTCATCGTCTACTATGCCTTGTTTATGGCCCCTATTATCAAAGGCGTCGTTCGGGATGTGTTCCTACTTATTACATACAACCGTTTCTGAAACCCATGTCCTTGTTGTCGGGGGTTCCCCTACCTGACGAAGCAACAACGCCGAGGCGTAAAGAAAGCGCGATTAGATAACTTTTGGTATAGTAGGGTCTTTACTAAACTCAACCTGTTACGTGTTTTGGAGATATAGATAATGCTGAAGGTCTAGTCTTCGTGTATACAAAATGGCTGTTCGTCCGGACTGCCTTTGCGTGATCAATCAATTCGTATTTGTTGGCTTGGTATCGCTGCTCTTTATTCAGATGTGGTATGGATTTTTTTTTTTGTCATCAGCGTGTGTTGTGACCTGAGCTGAACATTTTTTTAAGGACTCGTACAGGGTAGATGTGATAACGTAATGTGAATATGTGTGTGTTTTGGTCTGGATGTGTGTGCGGTTTGATGCGTAGCGTCAAATCTGCTCTCGCATTCATGCCTGCCATAAACAATTGATGGCTCCTGAGTGACGAGTGATGCGCTCTGATCCGGTGTCTCTGTGTGTCGCTGTTACTTCAATATTAAATATTTAACGGTCTTGTTTTAAGCCTGTGTGTCGTCGTTGATGTCTGTTATGTAGGATGGCTTGTCTTGTCAGCTGCCTTACATCGTCTACCGTACGTTTTTTTTTGGTCTTGGAAATAGAACAGAATTGGATTTGAAATCCGAAGCTATGTTTGTTGGGAGAGGGATATTCTAATAGTTCTTTTTCTTTTAAGCTTCAAATGATTTGACTTTGCTGTAAAAGTCATGTTTTCAGGCGCAATACTGTAAAATACAAAATACATAATACTTTTATCATTGCTTTATGCTTATTTTTTTTAGTAACCTAAACATTAGTTACCTTAATACGTTAACAAGTCAATAAAGTAACTTTCGTAACTTTAAAATCTACTAAACAAAAGCAACTATATAAACTTAATACATCGCTGGATGCACCTGTAATTATTTGTTGACTGACGTATATAATCTATCATTAACTTCCATCACTGTCTTGGACAATAAGTTAGCTTAATTGGTAATATCAGCACTAATCTTAATAATTAAATGTTATTCAATAACTTCAATACGTTTAAAAAGGAGATAACATGCTGTATACTGTTTCATTTTGCTCTTTTTTTAAACGCTTTTTTTTTTTACCTACATGCATATCTATCGATATGCGTACGATATGTGAGCCTTTTTGTGGCAAATAAAATGTGTTTTATTGCATAAAATGGTGTGTGATTGAATATCTCGTTGATTTTGAGTTTATTCCGACATAATATCTCATTAGGTTAAAAATTACAATATAAATTATACAAGTTCTCAACTTCCTCCAACAAGTTGCCACTTTCTGTGACTTTTGTATGCTCTGGGATATCCATTTATAGCTCCAAATGTGGGCTTAACACACGTGTCTGCAACACAATATATATTGCACACAAAACACTGCATCGTTAACTTGTCCTGCCTATGCGTTCCGCTGCACACTAAGAGGCGGGCAGTCTTAAATTGCCGGTTAGGTTGTCATTTTTTGGTATGACCGAAATTTGTTTTGGCGCCTTTGCATTATAATTAATTTTTATGACTTTTTTGATGACCAGGATTTTATTATTGCTTAAACTGTTGCGGCATCCCTGACTCGAATTGCGTACACAGTTTCTGTATACAGAAAGCGGTGTTGCCAAAGAAATTTATTGCCCTAACTTGTTAAAAAAAAATAATGGTACATTCATGTTTGGTCTTTAAATTGTAGTCAGTCTTTGAAATTAGTTCATTCCACTGTATGTTCCAGTGACGTTCTGTCAAATTTGGGAAAGATTTGTTAAACGGTTGCAACTTTTGGTTGGTATCTTAAAAAAAGCCATTCAATCTCCAAGGGAAAAAAAGTTTAAAAAAAATTTACCCGCCAGATATTTTAAAATTTGCCTGGTAGTGTTTCACACACATATAATATATATATCTTCTGCAAATGTTTTGAAACCTTAAAATTGCTTTCTGTATCGTATCATGCACCATTGAGGTAATTCTATAGGCCTAAACACTTTATCCTTGACATTGTGCAGCTACTAAAAAAAAGTCAGGTTTTCCACGTTCATGAAGAGAATAGAAACGATGCTGCAGTTATTTATTCAGTCTTACGTAGGTTAAAAATTTTAATTTTATTTATAAATAAATAAATACAAATGCAAACTTGTTCTCTTCGTACTTGTTGCAAAGTAAAACAATTAGTAAAGTAACGACTGACATTGCCATATATAATTGTAGAATGAATTTGGTGAGACATACATTTTATAGTATATTTTATACTATAAAATCAGCACTGTAATCTCTTTGTTTATGACTGAGTAGGGCCAAATAACCTGTGTGGAGACATGCCCCTTTCCTTTCTTCGTTTGTTTTTTCCCTCCAATTATTGTTCTGGAAGACTGCCATTTATGGGGAATGTCATAGTCTACCATTTTATGTCTGATGCATTGCATAACGAGAATTTTCCCATCTTTAGTTTGTTACTGTACTGGCCAGTTGTACTGATAATTAAAATGTCTTAAAAAAATTAAAGAAACATTAGCTTTATAAAACGCTGCGGGAATATGCTCGTGTATGTCGGTTGGCAACTAATACCACGAATAGAAGAAGTGCTTTCACTTCAGGGGTAAATAGAAGGTGATCCTAGTATCTTCCCAGTCAGGTTTACCACCTCATGGGTTAGCCTGTAGGTCCAGACTTAGATAAGTATAAAGCAATGTTTGGAAGTGTTAGGTAATGTTCTTATTTCTTCAACCGTATTTATAACGCTTATGTCGTAAAGGTTTGAATGAATGGATTTTATACCAGTAATTGACAACAATGTTAATTCATTCTTCCATTTTTGCAACTTTACAAAACCCTTTTAAATCTTTTGCACCTTCGTAATTCCTGCAATATTTCGTCATTCTTGCTTGCTGGGTACAGATAAGAAATTGGCCGAAATCTTATCGAAAGCAGTAAGTGTTTGCTTAACGATATGGATTTATGCCAGACACCTTACTGAAACACCTTACTAGTACTCTCCTTTTTTTGTGTGCTGTTGCTATGATCCACAGTGTTATGCACATTACGTGCGTGATTTTTTTAAGTTTTTGAAGGCCTATGTGCCCAGCAGCCTGCTTTCCTATCGTCCATAAACCTTGTACGCTATGCATATACCGCACAAGTTTTGTATATTAAAAAACTAAATTGGCACGTTTTTTCTTTGCCATTTTTAGGCTGGCCATTTTAACCGTGTCTTAATTCTAGTAGAAAAATTCTAATATATTTGCATGAGCTGCTGTCCAGCTACGTAGGGCTTGGTGAAGCTGTCGTTCAGCAAATACTTAAAATTTTTCAAAAGATTCCCATCATTTAGGTGTACAGACTGTATTGTTATGCTTCCGAGGATGTTGCTCATAATTGGACAAATACCAACTACAGTACAAAATATTTGTTAGTCAATACCCTGAAGGCATCTCTTTTTTTTTTTACTTTTAAGATTAAATGACCACAACTTGGAAATAGGCCTGTATATAATATAAAACAAAGCGCTAATGTTTTATTTTTATACCGAGAACAGAATGTAAAAACCCAAATTATGAGAACTGATTTAACAATTTGATCTGCTATGGAACCCTATGTATGTGGGCCATGGTATTTCAATGTCGGACTGCCAACGTTGGAAATTAAATTGGCGGTCTTGAATTGAAAAAAAAAAGCTGTAAGTGAACTATGCTCACAAATTGAAACATAGATCATTCTCTTATGAGGGAGGTCTGATTTTAAATACAAATCATACGTTCAGAACCTTACACATTTTGTGCAAATGAGTAATACTTGTGAAAATAAAATTTACAATTAAATAAAGGTGTGTGGCTGTCTGCTTTACGGCATTAAAAGAATGTACATCACAGTTTCAAAGATAAGTTTGTGCTGTCCAACTATAAAAGCATGAATAGGATAATACGGCTTAAGGAATAAGATAACATAATGCTTCAGAAAATATTATTCCTGTAGCTCAAGTTCGGATGACTAAGTTGCATACTTTGCAAAGGTCAGGTCTCTGAAACTTACTGCAGGGTTCCCACCAACCTGGAAACCTCGGGAAATTTAAACTAATTTGAAACTCGGGGTGGGGGGGGGGGGGGGCAGGAAATTCACAGGTTTTTCACACAAAAAAACCTGGAAAACTCGGGGAGAAACCAAAGCCACACTGTCTGAAATGCATTAAACACATTTTGTTAAAACATTTATGGTAAAACAAATTTATCCTTGCATTTTTGTGTTGACACCTAAAAGTTCATTTGATCCGCCTTACTCTTTTGCACTAAGTGAGCTCTAAATACAGGTCAAAACTTGGCAAGATGTGTGGAAAAAATTCCTTCCTCTAAATTATGATAAATAGCCTGGAAATTGACCTCAACTACTCTGGAATATCAGAATTATATTAAATTGGAATGTCCAGCAAGAGAGATAATTTCACAACCTGCCTCAAATTTCTGCAATATTTGACGCTTCGTAAGACGCTTCATGTCCAAAATTAGTATGTTTGTAAAACTGGTTTCGTAGCCGTGATGCCCGTAGCATAATTCCATGGCAATATAAAACTGTTAATAACATTTAATCAAACATGTGGCCTTAGAAAAACTTCCACTTTGTGCATGGAACCATTACTTCCTATGGAATGCTATGTGTGTATAAACTTCAATTTTCCATATGTTTTGACAATTAATGAGTTTAGTATTCCTGGATTTTAATAAAGTCACTCACCGGTATAGGAAATGCTTTAGCATCCAACTGTAAGGAAAATTTGTCCGATAGTGTGTATTTTGACTTTTAAAATATTTATAGTTTTCATTAGGTAGAATTCAATGCGCCGTCTGCCGTGCTTCTGTGAACGTATTAATCTAAAAGCTGTAAAATTACAACAATGTGGTGCAGCTGGGACTGTCGCATTAATTATGTGATAGGAAATTTCACTTTAAAACTAGCGAAAGAGGATATTGCCAGTTTTATTTTTGAAAAAAAAATACAATGCTCTATAAGTTAATGATATGGCAAAAAAAAAAACGTGAACAGTTATTTGAACATTGGCTGAAAAGTTCCTAAAAAAATGTAGAGCTTTTAAGTTGCTCTAAGTTGGCCATAAAGATGCAGTTATCTATCTATAGGACTTACGGATATTTTATGAAGGATTTGTGTCAAATTTATTGAACTGAAAAGTTATGTGGAGGGATGGGAGAACAATTCCTTGTTTACTCTGAATCTTGTTATTACACCAGAATGGGGTCACAGTATTTTCAAATTTTGACTCGAACCTATCTGTGTACATTCTGAACAGAATTGTGTACTTACATATTGCACAAGAAGTTGGCAATGTCAGTGGTGCATCCAGGATTTTTTTTTTGGGGGGGGGGGGGGGCCGAGGGTAGGTGGTCGGCAAAGCCAAAAGAAAATTTGTAAATAGGACTCCGAGGTGCTCGATAAAACTGCTCATTTTTGCAGCACAGTTTCACTGCCCCTGACATTTTAAATTGTCAACTTTCAGAATTGTTCAATGTTAATAAATTCATTAGGGCCTGTAGTCTACTTTTGTCAAATTGTACTGTTAAATTGCGAGTGGGGGGGGGGGGGGGGAATGCTGGGTACTTGCGACCACGTGTGTGCACATATCCATTGTAAATAAAGATTAAAAAACAATTTTCCAACAATGCCATCAGTAAAGCTCGCTTCACAATAGATTTTCAGTCAATAGCTAAGTAATTTTTATGTGAACACGTATAAGGCTTATTTCACAGCAAAAAAATGTGGGTTTGTGAGTAAATTTAAAATTACTGACATTGCAAAATTTCGTTTCCATATTTAACACGATAGATTTTATAAAATAGGTGTAGGTTAGGTACAGGAAGGTTATTTTACTACTCCCAAATCTTAAATTATAAACCACTACGGCCATTCGGCTAAGAAATTTTAAATTTTAAAATAGCTGTATTTTACGCTTGGTACACCTCTACATGCATATTCATTCTTGTTCAATCCCCTATGCAAACTGAAATTTTCAGTATTTTTGAGTTAATCCTCCGTATGTATGGGCATATTGGACCGTGCCTTGCACGTGTTCATATTGTTTGTGGCATGGTAACCAGACCTCCATAACAAACTTTTTTTGTTCTCCGTTGTGAAATTACTCTTCTACACAAACAGTTAAAAGCTACTAAGCTTCGGTCTTCTCCTTGGAAAATGTTTTACTGTGGAAATATAGCAGTCTGATTGCTAACGAGCGCAAAACGAATGCTTAGAGCGAAAATGTTTTTACATAAGCAATTTAACAATCCTTTCCTCAGTTCAGATCTGCCTTTAATCGGCTAAATTAAAATTTTATACAGGCCAAGAACAAACCGACAAGCATTTCTTTGTTTGTACTTTGGCCTATACCATGGAAAAAAATGCCTTCGTTAAGAGTCAACTTGTAGGTGATTTTTGGTGGTGATCAGAAAAAAAAGCTTTGCATGAATCATCAAGTGTGATTTTAATTTGTTTGATTTTACAAGCCAGCATGTACTGAATCCATTTTTTTTTTACTCTGCATTACTTCACGACGTCAAGATTTGAAATAGATCTGACAAAATTTGCTGTATTGACGAAGTTCATCGCAATTACAAAAAATTTTTGTTTCTTTAGGCCTATTTGTTTTTTCCCGTTGATTGGTGGTTTCGTTTTTGTTTAGGCCTATATAGCCTATGTAATGGTTTCTATAATTTTCGTTACTGATTTTCGCTCATTATCCTGCTATGCGTTTGGTTTTGTTGTTAGGCCTGTATAGTTGTTTACTCGTTAGGCCTATCTGATAGTTATATCCGTTTTGTTTTTACCTGTAGATTTTCTACGTCACTTTCGACAAATTACTGGAAGAATGTGCACCTTAAAGTAGTTTAATTTACCTGTATTAAGAGCCGATGCATCTTTTCATTGTTGTTTTAGTCATTATTTTGCACAAATAATGACAGTTTGTTTAAGTGGCAGATACTAAAATATGCAAATCTTCCTACGCCATAGAGAACATAGCCTGCAACGTTATTGCTTTTCGGGTCTTTTGGTGTTTTGATTTCTAAACAACTGTTACTGGATTGACGAAAGAACAGTTGGAAAATGAAAATTTATTAGGTAATGTGGCTAAATAAAATTATAAATCATAAACACGTCCTTATAACCTAATTATTACTGTTTTATGAGAAAACTGCTGGTACATGAAAAGGGCGGGAGTATAATTTAAATTTCGAATTGCATAATTCTCGTTTTGTATATCATAACTTCAAAATAAAATCGCAACAAACTTGAATCACTGACATGGAAAGCTGAACATAATGCCAGTTTAAAGATTGCAAAAATTGCATGTTTTGTTTTCATTGCTTCTGTCTATGTAAAAAAAAATCGCATAATTTAATTGAATTAACAGTAATTATTTTAACAAATTGGCTGAAGCGGCCTCCCTTTAATTCATCGCAAGAAATACTGTTATAAAGTAATCCCACTTGTTCAGTGAGCTCATTTATGTCGTATCAGAAAAATAAATTCTCTTATCAGTACATACTATGTTTTTTTTTTCTCTTCCGTTAATAGCGTAGATAATAATTGTCGGGGAATGGGAAGCGTTTGGATGTCTGTATTTCATTGGAAGCTAGCTCTTCCTGATGAATGAGCTTGGAATCTTGGTTTCCGTACCTCTAAATTAACTTGTCGATAAATCTTATTTTTTAATCGCTGTTGTTGATGATGATAACATGGTATAATTTTGGCAGCATCCTGTGCAAACATACATATAATTTGGAATAACACTGTGTAATAAAGTTTGGCAATAAAATCGTGAATTGATAAGCTTTACACTAAGTAGTTAAGTTATTAATTTTCTTTTTTTGATATCGTGATGTATTTATTTTATTATGCTGGTAATGGAATATTAAAGGGAAATCTGAAGTCAGGTTTATACAAAAAATCATTGATTTTTAGTTTTAATTTATGTCAAGTCGCTGTCGTTGATTCATTTTTATTTACACTAAAACAAAGAAAGTGCCTTATCTGTGTCAAAATGCAGTTTCTTGGTGCTCTTTGAGCCTAGCCGTAATATTAAGAAAAGGTACACAATTTTATATGCTTAAATTATTTATTATATGCTTATTTTTTTTATTCTTGTTTCTCGTACCAATTTGTAACTTGAGTTACTTTACTTATCAAGCATAAGTAGATTAAGGTAAATGGTGCCATCTGATGCAGCAAAATTTTTGCAAATCATAAAAACAGACAAATAAGGCCTTCTTTAATTTTCGGCATCTAATTTGTGTCTTGTTCACAAAGTTAAAACCTAAAAAAAAAAAAAATGGGGAGAATTCCACTATCAGGGTCTACCATCTTTAAAACTGACGTGATTGTGATTGAAGTGATGCCCCAATTTTTGTGTTTTAGTTTAACTTTGTGAACAAGACACGAATTAGAGGCCGACAATTAAAATATTTGTGACGTACAAGTATTTTGCCACGTTAGACGTCACCATTTACCTTAGTGTAACTTTTGGTTAAATCTAACGCATTCCCACATAATTTTAAAACTCTTGTAGAACAGTCTCTTTTTAAAACTGTTATTGTAGTCTATTCGTAGTGTGAGAGGTGGCTTTAATAGCGCCATTATTACGTGAATGAAGAAAAGGTTCATTGCGAGAGATCTGAAATATTTTTACCATTTGCCAGTCATTATTCGTAGACATTTCTCATATATTAAGTGAGAAAACATGTTTACTAAGTAAACCAACATTTAGACACTCCTACCTAACACTTCTTTAGCTGAAAAACACATTTAAAGTGTTTCGGAAATGGTATGAGTTGGGAAAAACCTTTCAAAACATTAACCTTTATTCAGGCTATTGCTGCAGACATGAAGTGAACGAAAAATAAAACACTGGCGTTCAGTTTGCAACACTGAACGAACACACGCTTAAAACACACAGTGACAAGCGTTTTGGAAAATTGTGTTTAACGAAAAGGCTTATTTTATCATGTGTTGTAAAATAAACACACTGTTCTAAACACACGTGTTTAAAAACAGTGTTTTGTATGTTGCTATCTGTTTTACATATGTGTTCATAAAAGTGTTGCAAATTGAATGCTAGTGTTTTATTCTAAACGCATTTCATCACGTCAACAACGCTATATGCAATGTTTTAATGTTTTGAAAGGTTTTTTTCTCAACCCATGCTATTTGTAAAATGCTTATAATATGCGGTTTTCGGCTAACAACTTCTAAATATGTTTTTCTAGGTGCATCCATAATATGTTTATGTAAAGAGACACGTTTTTATGAATATGCCAACAAGAACAAAAAAATCCATGCTTGCATTACTAAATCGTCCATTTAAAATACAAGTTTTAAAAGTGTTTTATTTTAATGCAAAATAAAACACAGAAAATGCTGGTCTTTTTAGCCGTCGGATCGAGAAAAAAAAACAACAAAAAAACCGCGGTACTGTCTATAGTCGACCTGGTAATACTTTCATGCATGGAAATGGATACGCAATTGAGCTTAATGTCCCATTTCGAAACCATTAGGCCTAAGAAAGGATTACCCATTAAAAGGATTACGTATTAACAGGACAACTCGCTGTATAATACGACGGAGGATATCGATTTATTGCCGGTGTAGTTGTATAGGGTGTGTGTACGTATACGCATCGGGAAACGTGTCGTTTATTTGTATACGTGTGTCTGTGTACCACACGCTGTCTAAATGATGTGTGGGCAGAAGTTCTCTATTTTTCGTTTGATTAGCTCTCGGCTTGACGTTGGCATGTGTTTTGTTGAACATTTGCGTCATGCGAGCTGTGTGTGTGTGTGTGTGCCTTGCCTTTGCTGTGCTAGTCCTTGGCTGGCTTGTGGAGGAAGCTTCCTTCCTTCTGTGAATTTCCCCACCGGCTTTATTCAAGGGTATTTCAAAAGGGGGTCCTGTAGGGCCCAGGAAGTGTGTGTGTGTGTGGAGATCCCTTTTCTTTGGTCGTGAAGGTGTGGATCGCGAAGCGTTGGTCAAACAGTGCCCATAAAGGATGTATAGGGGAACGTTAACCTGCCAGTTGGGTTTGCCTTTTGACTCCCCTTGGGCCGATTGGCTGCAGCTTTACTTTTTACTGAGGGCTTAACTGCAAAAGAGGTATAACAGTTTGTATGGACGTGTTGGTATAATCGGGAAGTTTCCAGTTAAATGTGGAGAAACATGGCTGCTTCAGGCAAACGGGTCTATAATGGCAAATAACCAAATGTTTTCAAATATGTAAAGAAATAAATACTCCACCTTAGTCGCCTGTTCATTGTAGTTTACATAGAGGGGGTGTTTCAAAAGAGAGTGTTAATTGCGAAAGTTTTTGTGTTCTCCAAAGAAATTTAATGTTTGACCCTCGTGAATTAAACAAGCATAAAATAAGAATTGTGTCCGTTCGTTCGTTGAGCAGTGGGCTGCCTTAAGAAATCAACCACATGTTACTTTGTAATGATTCTTTCTGATTGATGGCTTGGTTTATTAAAATTTTATTCACAAATCACAAACTGATTGTGGTATCAAACCGCACGTGTCGTGTAGCGGTTACTACCTGTGCATGCCAATGAAATGGCTCTCTTCAAATGTGAAATAAAATAATTATTCTATTTTATTAAAAAATAAAAATTCTTCTCCAATTTTTTTTATTTATTTAACAAAATAAAATAAATTTTGTGCTTAATTAAATACATTAATTTCCTTTTAGACCATTTTCCCTGCAAGTGATCGGTTACTTATAATCGTTCACGTTTCATTCCATTAAACTACTGAAATTGAACGTTGTCAAAACATATGCGCACTATCAAAAACTTCGAATTCGTAAATGAAGAATTTGAAATGCAGTGAGAAGATATAATGAACCCTTGTCGTTTCACTGGGCTTCACTGCTGTCCCCGGATTCTAGGACTGATTTCTATATAGTTACGACTTCACGGATTTGTACGAAAGATAGCACGCACGGATGCAAGAAGACCAAAATTACGTCAGTAATGGTTATAGTTGCGAGGCCTATGTGTAATCAAGATTTATAGGGTTGGGAGGAGAATTTGTGACTGAGACCCATACTGAAACGTTGTGGATACATTCACATTAGTTCAGTCTTAGTTTATAGAGGGCGCCACGTGTTTTATGTGGGAATTTCTACTCAGTTTTTAGCCCAAAATTAAACTAAACTAAACGAAATTACCTTTTATTTAATTATTATTACGAATCTAACGTGTTTCAATAGGGACTTTTTAGAGTTAAAATTCTCCTCCCAAACCTTATAAATTCTTGGTATAATTAAACAGTGAAACATTCTCGCCAATGTCAATTGGAACTTATTTTTATTTTTAAATTCTCAGAATCATGTAAAAACTCTTATGCATATCATAGCTGGACGATTTTTGTGGTTTCAGTGGCAGGAAATCCATTTTAAAAGGGAAAAAAAAAAAATTGGATCATCTGCCTTATACTCTTGAATACCTTCCTTCCAATAATAAAAAAAATTAATTAACGGTTTTGCACGCACTGGACATGTTATGGTTGAAAAAAAATCGTTTTCATATTTGCAGTTTCCCAGTGCTGCATAGTATGTGTAAAGTTTTAGCAGCATTTCCGTTCTCGTGAAATTTGTTGTACACAGATGTAGGCAATAAACAGTTTTCTCTTTCAATATAGACAAACTGGCACTCAACAATTAGAAACAGCCACAAGTTCACAAAATGGTAAAATGAGTTTACGACCGTTTGCTCTCGTCAATCGCTCTTTAATACTCCTAAATTGATATCCTGACAGCTAAGGCCGTCAGACGCTTGAGCTCCTCACAGTCAATAGAGCTATCTCAATCGGCTGCGAGTACAGTTTGGTGATACAGTAATTGAATTGTTATATCGCACGTAAGTAACGTATTCTTACCGCGACTCTTGTGTTTAGTTATTGTGTAAGTGATCCAAAAGTCAAACATGCATGTCAAAATGGATGCAACTGCCCTTTAACTGCAGTCTGCCCTACAGTGGCAAACTTGGATCCATACGTCGTGATCGATTTGAAAAATGTAGCTCTCAGGTCGTCCCTGGTGTAAATTTAAATATTGAAAGTTCATTCGGTTGTATCGTGGTGCAGGTTCAGCTTGAAACGGAGGCGCAAGCGATACGCCCTTATACTCGTAGCGAGGTACACTTGGTAACGGTGGAAAGGTAGTTCCCCCCTACACATACAAACTCTTGCAATCGAGTTCAAACGACGGTTATCCTCTGCGTTCGCCGGCCCGATTCCTACTCTCTAGAGGTAAATGAATGTAGAACCGAGAGCATCTATCGCTTGGGAATCGTATAGCGAGTCGTTGCACGCCCTTGCTGCTACAATATTGATGACATGTTATAACAGAGACAGATCATGCATGCACCACAAAGTGCAACATCGTGTTCCAAATATCGTAGGTAGCGCCCAGTTACTCTTTCACCCCAACTGGTCTCCGATCTCGTTAGACGGCGTAAAACTCTCTTGTTGGCAATTAGCAGAATATTTCATCTTCCCCAGTTATGAGCGTGGCGATGTGTAGTTGTTCGGCCTGTGAGTGCCAGAGTGTGTTTGTGTGTGCTGCGGGACGCGTACATTCGTGCGTCTCTAATGCGTCAATCGTTGAAGTTAAAATGAGACTTTTACCACGGATTGGTTTGGGTCATTGTGTTGATAATTTTAAACCGGTTTCAGGAAATTTACACTGTTGAATTAATGGAAGTTTTTGAAAGCAATACTAAAAGTAATTGGGGGGGGGGGGGGCTACATACGAAAAGCAATTTGAAACTATACCGTACTGCCTTTTGAATATTCGTGGGCATCCAGACGAGAAAATATTCTTGGGGCGTTCGAATTTCCGACTGGGATCCCATTTTTTCGATTTAGCCCTTTGGTTGACTGGTGTGTGTGACAGGTGTCTTAACTTATTCCCGTTTCGCCCAAATAAATTTTTTTTCCGAATTACGTGTCTTGCTCGCGTTGCCGCGCTCGCTGTGGCTAAACGTCTAACATCAGAACCTGCAACTAATCAAAATTCCTTCCAGTTAGAATGCGTCTTTTAACTTCTCCCAACGTCAAATTTCTAAATAATGTTTTGATTCAGCGAAACGGGATTTTTCCTTTCGCCGAATTTCAATCTGAGCTTAATTTTCGGCAAACCGGAATCGGCGATATACATGGCCGTGAAAGTCCTGGAAAAAAAAAATCCAGTGTTCTGCCGCTGAAAGTCCTGGCATTAAAATTGTCATGTGCCTATACCACTTATTCAAGGCTCAACTCAATACCTACTACCAGTATTTGTTTTGATACGTACACCTAAATAGTTTCGTGTTTTTTTAATTTTTTTTTTATGCCAAACCGACGATTTCGTTAATCGGTGAAGTGTTGTTATGTTCGGTTAACGCCTTCATTTTTAGCACCTTTATAGTTCGCCTACTTTATTTTAAAGCTTTTTAATTTCAGCTAAAGGTGCTTGGGTCTTGTGAAATTTGGTGCTTGAAATCCTGGAACGTCCTTGAAATTAATTCGCTAATTTGTATCATGCGGAAGTTTTAAATCATTTTCCTCAAAAGGACAGATATTTGATCGGATTAGGCAAAATCAGCTGAGAAATGTTAAGCAAATTAAATTTCCGTGGATTGAAAATTGCTGTTATGACATATAGGGGCAAGAAATGGCAGCAAAAATGGAACTCTTTCTAAATAATATATACAACATTTATCTAATTAAAAAAAAAATTAACAGTGTTAAAGTGCTTGTTTAACATTTTAGTAATTTAAAAATAACAAGGTAAAAGCCACAACAACAAAAAAAAGTCTCGCACATTGCCTGCCTGCAGTATTTTTGTAGGCGTCCATTGGAACAGTTTAATACGGGTGATAAAGACGATGGGATACCAATCTGGGCTTAGCTCAAGTGCGTTAGGGGGTGGATCTGGGAAGGGCGATAAGTCGTCTTTCTCTGTGGATTACCTTAAAGACCTGAGCTATTAAGCCACTCAACCTGCCGCCCCTCCGCCACTAAACCTAAGAGGTAAAAAGGAAAAAAAATTAATGATAAAAAAAATCGTAACAACAGTCTGTTATCAGGCATGCACCTTCGTTTTTGTGAAAGTGCTGTACTATAGGCCATTTAGGGCCGGTCTTGTTGTTAGCGGGTAACACCTTTTCCACGGCGACTTAATACTTATGGACGCCCTGCAGTTGCTTGCTTCGACAAACACGCTCTTGTGGACTATTTTTTTTTGTGCGTAACTTCACGGCTGTAAACTTTTCTGGGCTGGTGACTCTGCAGAAGTAGTCGAATCATAGTCATTGAGTTTTATGTTTGGTGTAAGCAACTTTCATTTGGTGTGGATAATAATTCTTCCCCATGTTTCTCGAACCCTAAAGATCCCCCCCCCCCTCACACATCTTAACTGAAAATTAATTTACTAAAAACACTTGTTTAAAAATCAACACATTTTAAACACACCTAGAAAACGTTTTTAGACTTTTTACCTCTAAAAAACATAAACGCATACAAACAGCATGGGTTGAGAAAAAACCTATCGTGTTTATATAGTATACATCGCTGGCGTGAAATACTATTAAAATAAAACGCAAGCATTCAATTTATACCACTCATTATAAATACATGCTTAAGACACAAATAGTGACAGAAGTGCTCAATATAAAACAGTAGGCTAAAGTGTGTGCGGCCTATCTTGAGTTCGCTGCAGAACGAAGACAGATAATCGATTGTACGTTTTTGGTAGCAGAGTGCCTTGTTGATATCCAAAATGGTTACAAAAACAATGGCGGCCGTCGAATAAAGCCGCTGCCTCCAGGAAGACGTAGCCGCTCATAAAATACTTCCAGGACTCAAGATATGCGTGCATACAATAGTGTTTATTTTACAAAACACAAGCGTTTTCGCTAAACCTAATTTTCAGAAACTTGCATATTGTAATAAAAACACTAGCCTATACTGTTTTATTTTACATACTTTTGTCGCTACATGTTGCTTCAGCATATGTTGTAAAAGTGTTGCAAGTTAAACCTTCTCTTAAACGAATTCAGTCTGCAACACTAGGCTACATAAATGCTGTTTTCCGCCAAAAAACTTCTAAAAATGTTTTCTAGGTGTGTCTGAAATGTGTTTATTTTTCACACATGTTTGAACAGTGAAAGTTTCATGCGCTTTGCAAAACTACTGCAATTTCCGCCAAAGATTTAAAAAAAAAACAGTGCTGGCTAAACACGTGTGTGTGAACTGACAGCCACTACTCATAATTTTTCGGAGCAAATTTAGTAAGCTTGGGTAGCACATGGATGACTAATTCGTCATTAAATTAAATAACACTAGTTTACGGAGTTTGTAAATATTTATATCTGATTACTATTGAAAAGTGACAACAGCAGCAGTAATTGTTAGATTTCTACAAATCTTAATAGTGACCCAAATTTTCGTTAAATGTCGCCACCATCTTTGGTACAGGAGGCAGTTACAAAATTGTTTAACTTTATGACTAAAGTTGAGTTTGTTTAAAGTTCAATCAGTGTCTGAAATCGGGGTTTTAAAAAATCGTGTGGGTTTTACAGCTATTGTAATCAAGTAATTAAGAAATTAAGACACCATTAGCATAACTTTGTGAAAGCAAATTAAACAGTGTACTGTTATTAAAACAAAGTCATTATATCTTACAAGCCAAACCAATTTTTTTTTAAATTAATTTCTTTGAGCCTTAAGTCAGCCGAAGCAATTTAATGCTTATTTGGCTGAACCAGCTCAATTTTAAACATTGTAGCCTATTTTGAACTGTAGCCTACTCTGGCACGAGATCTCTGGTCACAGGTTTTTAATAGATTGAACCGATAAACCTACTTTTGGGATTGTTGTGGTTTTTTATTTTTTGGTGGATTGGACCCTCCCCCCAAAAAAACAATTTTGCTTTCTATGGTTAGGCTCTTCCAGTCCCTATTTGAGATAATTTTACAATTTTAACGTCAGCATTCCGTGTTATAATTGTACCATACAATTAGTTTCCGTATACACCCACTGAAAGGCAGTACCACCTGGTTTTCTATTGGTACAGGAACAGCTTCTCGCTTTAATGATGTAGAGTAGCTAGTCTGAATGCCGATTAGACGTTGAACTTTATGACTAAAGTTGAGTTTGTTGTTTAAAAAAAATTCAATTGTTGTTGTGCATATAAAGAACAATTAAAGTAATTTACAATTGTTTATGACAATAATAAGGCTTTTTTTTTAGATGCTAACACTCTTAGATGCTAAAATAACAAGTAAAATCGTTTCATACAGCATTTTATTCAATAAAAATATTAAAAAAATATGAGATTTATCAATTTTAGTACCATTTAATGCCATAGATGCCGTTGTCAGCAAAATATGCTGGTTTAACTGGTTGACACTTGTTCACTAAAACAGGGTTCCCACCAACCCGGAAAACTCAGGAAATTTAAACTACGTTAAAAACTCAGGAAAATCTCAGAGACTTGTCTGATTTTTCACACAAAAACCTGGAAAACTCACGGGGAAAAAAACCCAAATTAATACAGGTTACAAATAAGCCTAAAAAAATACATAAAAAATACTGCATTAAAAAAATGGTATCCTTCTGTTATTGTATGGAAGTGGGGGCTCATTAAATGGTGGTTCATTACTCTTTTGCACGATGCGAACCCTATAAATAGCAAAACTGGTAAATAAAATGTTTGGGGAAAAAATCCTTTTCTACAATTATGGTAAAGACTCTGGAAATTGACGTAAACTACTGTACTCTGGAAAACTCTGGAAAACTTATTTCAGTCTTTTGGTGGGAACCCTATAAAAAGAACCAAACATTTATAAAAAAAAGGTGAAAATACATCTAAAAAATGCAGAAGTTGTGTTAATAACATACTTGTTAACAACGACATCTAGTGACAAGAAATGGTACTGAAATTGGTAAATTTTGAATTCTCTCGTTTTATCATATAAATTGCTGTATGCAACGGATTTTAATTCTTGTTTTTTTTTATTTAAGATTTAAAAAAAAGGCCTATTGGTCTAATAAATATGTGAAATCACATTATTTGCCCTTTAATTGGTTGTAGCATTATTTTTGAAGGAGGAAATTTGCTGCTACAGTTTGGGTGTTTCGACTTGAGCAGCACTTGAGAGAAGGTGTCAGTTTTAAATTATGGTTACGCAGGTGCTGAATATTTATTGAGTATGGAAATGCAAACCTGTGCAAGCCGATTTGCTTGCTCGGTCCGGCTCCCTTTTGAATTTCACGGAATTGTTTGAACTGGGAAAAAAATCTAAATTAAATTTGACAATTGCCGGTATTTGGCAACGGGTTGATAAAACTGGGGTTAATTTATATTTTACAGGAAAGTTCACTAGAATGATGATCAGAATGGTTTTGATATTTCTATGGAAGATTATTTTAATGTCGTATTTTTTCGGTATTATGTTTTCACTACTGGTTGGGGGAATATCCTTTACCAACGGGTGGTTCGGGGAGGACCATCAGAGTTCATGTATAAGCAGTTTTGTTTTACGAAATTGTGCGCATTTGAGAAATTTTTTTGCGATATAGCAATAAAATTGTTGTGTATGGTGACAGCCTGAAAAGTAAAGAAAATTTTAATTTAATTTTTTTGTAATAAGCCACATCTTTTCGTCCTGATTTGTAGTGAACAAAACACCTACCGTACCTTTGCAATAGTACGTTTCAAAATACTGCGGGAGGAAGTAATTTTAAGAAGGATAAGTAGCCTACTTGTGAGTTACTATATAGTTATGGCGACACAATTTCAATAACGCTCAAATTCAAAAGAAAAATACTTCCATAGTATTTTGAAAACTTTCATAGGTAGATGTGACTTACTTTGATGTTATAAACAGTACTCCAATCTACATCAGTCACGTTTACTAGGAAGAAATCACACCTTAAAAGCCGGACGAATATAGGACTGTTTATTACGTCAAAATAAGTAATACTTACTCATCGAAAATTTGAAAAATACCGTTAAATTTATTGAAATTTTAAGTTTAAGCATTGAAAGTAGGATGACGAGTTTGTTCAATAAAAGTTATGTGATCGATTTGGAGTGGTTTACTTTAATTTGTATGGATTTTAGAAAAAATTCGTAGCGGGAGGAGGGGGGGGGGGGGGGAAGAGAACTTTTCATATAGTTCGGGCAGGGGCGACCAGAGGGGGAGATCAAGTGTGGCTTCTGTCCCTAAGCCCGTGCCTGTGCTTCAACAGGGCTCAGCCCGTCAACTCAGGCTGAAAAATAAAACTGCAAAAACGGTGTTGAGTTTGTTCAGCTGCACACAGTCCCTGGCAGGGGCCCTAGACTGTGCTACTTTCTGCACGGATTGAAACGGCCACAAAATCCCCCCCTCCCCCCTCAACGAAAGGTGTGAGGCCCAACACAAATTTGGAGTCGCAGGCCCAATTAGACTTCTGGACGCAGCTAGCTTTGGAGCCACAGGCCCAATTAGACCTCTGCCGCAGCTAGCCTTTTTCAAGGGGGGTCCTAGCCTCCTAGGGTAAAATGTAGCCCCCCCCCAAAAAAAAACTAAGCAATTTTGGGTTCAAGGTTGTGGCCTGCCTTATAGTAGTTTTAGGTGAAAATGTGGCCTCCTGATTTGAATTTTGGGCCCGGGTGCCTCGCACCCCCTTTAATTGCGGCACTGTCTGTGCGGCCCTGACTTCGGGTATGTTTGCTGTTTCTTAATAGACGTTATATCAGAAAAAGGAGTGACCTTTCAAGTGTTGCTGACGAATGAATCGCACTACTCGATATTATTAACAGTGTCACTTTTCACGCGGCATGCTTTGCAGTAAATAGTTAACCACTTGGCGAGTGGTTCGTGACTGTCGTAGTCGTCGTCCTTTGTGGTCAAGTGTGTGGTCTCGAGGCTTGGCGCCACTCAAAAGTGCGTAGCGTTTGATGGATACGCAGATAAACGCGACCACGGATTATGATGTAATCCTCACCCGCAAAACATTGTTCTAGCAAGTAGTTTGTTTCCTTGGACCGTCAACGGTGGCGCCCCCTGCATGAAACGTCCATCCTTCCCTCCATCCCCTCCCACTTATTATCTCTAAAGGCCAAATAAATCTGCCAAAGGCTTTTCAATATTTGAAATGGTTGCTCAAGGACCTGACCCAACAAGCGCTTTAGCTTCGCTCGTTGCCTGTCCATTTACTAGAACAACACTGCCGGTTGGTCGAGGGAGGTTGTAACTATGTATGCTGTCTGTGTTGGGTTTACTTTTTCTGGTACGGTGCGGTTTCGGATTTTTTTTTTAACTGCAGGGATACTGTCGGTGTGAAAAAAAAATGTTAAAAATTTGAAAATTTGCCAGCTGTAAAAAAAAATATATGAAAAATGTGGGGCGTCGGACGAACGTCTAACTGGAAAATCATTTAATGGGATAATTGTCTAAAATCTGCCTAAATAAAAAATCTGGAAAAGCATCTAAACGGAATAACGTGTAATGGTTAATTGTATAATGGATGAATGTCTAACTGTGTTTCTGATGTTATATGTCTAGCCGCAGCGAGCGAGGCAGGGATATTAGACGATTTTCCATTATACGAATTTCCAGTTAGTCGCTTTTCCATTATACGAATTTCCTGTTAGATGATATTCCGTTATACTGTTTTCCGTTATACGTTCTTCCAATTATGCGATTTTCCAGTTAGACGATTATCCCTCGTCCCGAAAAATGTGAGTATTGGTGAGGGAAAAAAAAGGTAAAAGGCGCAAACGAAGTATAAAAACCAATCAAATCGCCCGAATTTTTGGCGCGGAATTACGTACGCATTCCTGTAGTTAGAACACACAAAACAGAATTGGTTGGTTTACGGGCGGAGTCGCTTTGAATATGCTTTTGCTCTCGTGAAGGAAATTACTGAAAAATTAGAATCGTTACTGGAAAAGAAAAATTTTTTTATTAAAGAATTGTGAAACTGGTGTGATGTATGAAAACGAAGAAATAGCGATACAAAAATGAAAAGTTAGGTAGCCAATGTGAAAAAATGAAGATCAGGTATGTGAAAAAAATGAAAAGTGGTAATGTGAAAAACATGAAAAAAAGTTGGCACTCCCGGCAGCACTCCAGAAGCCTGAACTAACAAAAGCCACGGTTTCGGTTTCGTTTCGTGTTTTCTCGCTCCAGGAAACTAGAAAAAAAAACAGTACGTGGCAAGGTTGGTTCTTGAAAGCATCTCATACCTTCCAAAAACTGTGCCCATTCTTCTACACAAGCGCTGTAAAAACATGTGTTTTAAAATAAACACATTATAGATACACTTATAAAAAACGTTTTCAGACGTTTTTTTCGTGGAAAAACACATTTAAGCAATTGGAATTGCAAAGGCCGAGAAGAAACCCGTCAAAATATGAAATTTTTATACCTGAAATGTGTTAAAAATAAGACAGAAGCGGTAACCGAAACCGAATTTTCAGTTTTTACTGAAAACCAATACCGATTCGGAGTATGTGTCGGTTTTTGGTACGGTGTTCGAAAAATCAAAGATTGTACGTTGTTTTAAATTTTAGAAGAATTGTCATTTTCAATTTCAATCGGACAGCAAAGCTCCTAGTTCATAAATAACAATAAAATAGTAGAGGAAAATGGTACCACAGCCAGGTCCATGGTCAAGACGCTGCTGAAAGTGAATGCAGGATAAGTTGGAAGCTAGTAAATATATACTATTAAAAAAAAAAACCAGAAAAATCGGATGGGTTGGGGTGTGTGGTTTTACCGTAACTGCGATTTTGTGGGCATGTAAAACCGAAACCGAACCCATCCCTGCTTTATAAATACATACTTAAAACCATGTAGCGACAAGAGTGTTTAAATTAACACCATTATGTTTTTATTACAACGCGTATGTTTTTGAAAATAGTGTTTAACAAAAACCCTTATGTTTAGTATGTTTTGTAAAATGTTGTGTAGCATATGTTTATAAAGTTTTGTAAATTGAATGCCGGCGTTTTATTTTAAACGCATTTCATGTCTGTAATGCTAAACGTTGATGTTTTGAAAGGTTTGTAATAAACCCACGCTAATTTATAAAACATGTTTATGTATTTTTGAGTTAGGAACGCTTAACATCGCGTTCGAGGGGCTAAAATATTGGTTTAAAAAAAAAAACATGTTCTTACAATGTTTGCGTGGTTTTTTTTTCGATTTGTATTTGTACATTTTTCGTTCCGTGGTGTATTGGTGATTGAAAAAGTACGTGAAAACTCGCTACAGCACAAGCGTAACTTAATTCCTTTATCCGTCAATTGCAGCACGAGTTTATGTAAGTATTTTATACGTAATGTGTGTAAAAATGTGAAATGCGTGTGTTCACTGTAAAAACGTGTTTTTTTAAATAAACACATTTAAGATTGCAGAATAGCACATACAAGTGTTTTACTAATATCATGGGCAAGAAGAGCCCTTTCAAAACGTTAGTGTTAATACACTGTTGCAAACGGGAAATGCCTTTAAAATAATTTGCAACACTTTATGAACACAGGTGTAACATGCAGGCTACGAGTGACGTGTGTTTAAAATTAAACGGTTGTGTTTATTTTAAAAATACAAGCGTTTAAAAAAAATACAAGCGTTTTCGTTAAACACTAATTTTCAAAAACAAGCATTGTGATAGCACTAATTGTTTATTTTTAAATGCTTTGTTCACTTTACGTATTTTAAGAATTAATTTACGCTGGATTTTTATTTTAAAAGCATATTACGTCTGCAACACGCTAATGTTTTGAAAGTTTCTTCCTCAATCAGGGTTTTTGCAATACGCTTTTATGGGTCATTTATAGGTATCATCACTACTTTTAAAGCACCTGGAACACTACAAAAATACGGAATTTAAAAAATAAACCTACGTTAGACATACCTATAGAAAATGTTTTTAGCTAAAAACCTTTTCTAGGTATGTCTAAAAAAATGTTTATTTCAAATTTCATATTTTTGTAATGTTGGTTTTCCTGTTTGACTTAGTTTTACATTACTTCAAAGGTATGTAAACGTTACTAACACTGTTTTTTCCTTCGTGAGAGATGATTTTGCGACACTAACTCTAACCTGTGTAAACATTGCAAACGCTATTCTCAACGGCTCGCACGACATATCGGAAGGATTTATGTGTCTTTAAGTGTTAAAATACTGATTATAGTGATTTGGTACTAAAATACTGAAGGTATTTTTCCCTGTTTGCTTAAAAGCTTTACTACGTTGTGTAACACCATTTGTAAGGGTACTAAAATTAAACCAGGCTGTCGGAAGTTTTATTTATATCAGCTTGCTTCTATGTTAATCCGAAACACTATATTCTTTTTTTTTTTGATTAATTAGTCAAATCAGTAGGCCTACGTCTTTTCTTTACGCCCTGTTAACATGTTTTGCTTTGGCGAACGTTATCTGCGCAAGATGAGAAAGCTAGACTTGGTAAAATTAACATTTTCCTCTCAGTTAAGTTGAAATAATTTGTTAAATGTACAAATCCACGTTATTCAACTTTAAATCTTGTTCGAAAAGTTTGTAAAAATTGAAAATTTGGCGTGGTTTGTGCAAATCGGGGAAACAAGACCATGAATTAGTTTTTAATAATCGTATGCCCTTGGGCCCAATTTGACTAACTACAACAACGAATGATATTTTTACAAACAGTGACGCTACAACAGAACAAAACACGTTCCTTTAAACAAGACATGTCATGCCCGTCCTAAAACGGTAGAGAAGGAGAGAAAAGCATAACTTAAACATAAATTTAAGGAGGTTCTGAAGTAAAACTACAAAATGAAATATTAAATTGATTTAATACATAATTTTTAATAAAAAAAAACACAAGACCTGATTTAAATCGAAGCCCGATTCAGGTAGCACTTGTTTAAAATTTTGTTGTGCGAGTCATTGCCCTGATTGATGACCTTGCCTATCTTTCTGCAACGCTGTTCAAGTTGTTCCCTACTCGGTGAAATTTAAGCTCAATCAACTGATCTAACATATAACGACGAATTTGCGGCAAAAAATAAAATGAGACAGAACAGTAAAATTAATAGTACAACAAAGCACGGAAGTTCGTTAAGCCTAAGGCGAAAAACTCGTGGGCAAAATTCCGACAAATACCCAAAAGCAGCCATAAAAAATGTTCAGTTTCAGTAACCGAGTTTGTGCCCAATATTTTCATTTTTACTCGCTTCAGGAGTAAAAATTTTCAACTTTTTATGTTGAATAGGGATAAACAGAATATTCGGTGATTATTCGGTATTCGGCCGGAGATTCAAGTAGACCGAATACTGATTTTTGGCCGAATAGTGATAGTCGGTATTTGGCCGGATACTGATTTTGGCCAAATAGTGTTAAGATATGTTGGTATTCGGCCGAATATTTTTTAGTATAAATTTGTGCAATTGTGTGAATGTAAAAACGTTTAGCTAAACATTTAGTTTTTGGTTTGTGAGGAAATTGTCTTCTGACATTTCTAAAAGAAGGAAAAAACGCTCAAACAGGTACTTGGTTAAGTATTCGGCCGAATAATTCGGTATTCGGCCATTATTTGGCACAAGACCGAATAATTCGGTATTCGGCCGAATATGTAAATTGTTTGGTGTCGAATATTCGGTATTTGGTTGTATATTCGGTATTCGGCAAATTATGTATTTGGTGCATCCCTAATGTTGAAAGTACACCATACGTTTATTTATGTCGTATTCGCTATTTTCCTATGTTGGGAAACACGAACGATTTCTCTCCCCCCAACCTTCCAAACTTCCTGGAATTTTTTTTTTATGTGAAAGTTTTTTTTTTTTTTTATTTAAAAAAAAACAATTTTCCTTTTTTTTTTTTTTTTTTGCCTGGTATCTTGCTTAGCCAATTTAGTTGAGGTATTCGTAACAAGGCGGGTTAATCTCATCAAGCGACAGGACGACAACGTCAATTTTTCGCTGTAGCCCGAACTGGTGCTTGAGCTTGAACCTAGTCAAATTGGTGAGAAAGTATTTGCTGTCACTGGTTAGGGGCCTTATCTGGCATTTCAATCTAGGGCTGTGCTCAGGGGTCAGAGGGGGGAAAGGCAGGGATCCTGTTACTGGAAAGAGGGAGGGCCTGGAGGGGTAGATGTAGGAGGGAAGGAAAGGTAGGGGTAGAGAGGGTGGGTGGGTAGAAGAAGGCAGAGTTGTGTTGAAGACGTGGGGGCAGGCATGTAAGAAACTTGCCTTTGTACTTGCCTTGACCCCCCTGTTTTCAGGATCGCCTGGAAGTTGATTGCAGTTCGTGTGTTGGAGCTAAATTCAGATTAGCCTAACCGATTATTTGGAAAAGTGCTTGCTGGAAGTGTGTTGTGTGGCGAAAGCCGTTGTTGCGTGCCTTTTTCTCCCCGTCTCGTGTTTCGTCTTGAGTTTCTGTTTCTTGGTGTGGTATGCAGCGCCGCCGTTTCTGCGTGTGGTGATTATTGCTGTTCGTTTCTGAACTAGTCGCGGTAACGTGTGTATTTTAAAAGGGTTTTGGAGTATTTTTGAAGTGTTTCTGTTAGGCTTTATATTTTTTATCAAGTTTTTTTGGTAATGGAATGTGCAGCAAATAAATTGGCTACGTTTTTCTTATACTAACACAAACAGTTTTTTTTTTAACGTAATAGTAGTTTTCATTCGCATAGTTAGTTCATATTCACGAAGTACACTATAACATGGTGGAAATCGTCACGGGAATACGAGATTTTTATTTTATAACAACAAGCAGGCAGAAAGCACAAAATAACAAAATCATTTACAATAGGGAAAACACACAAAAATAAACAAAACGAACGCTTAAACAGCAATAAGAAAGCACCTTGAGTTACTACACAATACAACTTGATTTGTACGAGCTCATGAAATATTTTCTTACGAAACTTAAAAACAAATCCGACAGTTTAATTCACCAGAAGTTAACTTTGGTAAGACGTTGCACACGTGTAGGCAGTGTAAGACGGACTCATTTTCCCATTGTTGGTTCGACATCTACGAGCAACAATTTTATCATTGTTGCCGGTGTTGTGTGCCTGAGTGTATCGTAATGCCTTCTTTTACACATTGAGGGATCGTTCTCAACCTTTATCCTTTAATCACTTGCACACATACATGCAAAGAGCATATTGAAAAACAATTTCAAGCCGAAGAAGATTTGTCGCATAGAAGCTACACCGCAGACAAGCACGGAAAGAAAAGTGATATGCTAAGGCTAATGCTGATGCACGTAAAATCACTAATCATCATGCTGGATTGTTTAGTAAAATTGTACGTTAATACGCAATTTTTTTTCAATTATTACAGCCTGTTCGATGACAGCGAGTCACTGTTTCAAACCTGTAAAGTTAATTAACGCACAGTTACGTTTACTAGCCACTTTTCAAGAGGTTAAATTACCATGAAACACGCACCCATACAAAAAAAAAAGCTTTCTTTTTTTGCTTTAGTAATAGCAAGAATTTGTAGCTATTTATTAGCTATACTGAAACGTCTTAGGTATACATCCGTATTAGGTCAGTCTTACTATAGAGGGCGCCATGTGTTTTATGTGGGAATTTCTACTCTGCAGTTTTTTGCTTACAATTAAACTAAACTAAACGAAACTAGTCTGCATTTAATTATTATTTAGATTAGCTTAGTTGTAATTTAGTTTACTTTAGATTTGGGCTGAGTAAAAATTACCAGATGGAACACGTGGCGCCCTCTGAAAACTCGGACTGAACTAATAGAGCAGCGTCAAATGACGTCATATTGGCTACGAGGCACCATTTGGAGGTAATAGCTACAAGGTGCACTAGATTAAAATGTAACGGAAAAAACGGCACTTCTAGTCAAGACAGTGCTTTGAGAACGGATTTCGTAGGCTTAAAAGAACGTTGTTTTCTCCAACAACAAAAATCGCGCGTTATAGGCTTAAGAAATCCAGTCTACTAGCATTGGCTTCAATAAGACGATCTTCCTTTCTCCCTCCAGTGCTCCTTGCAGCTAACCCAGTTACTGGCTCCACCATAGAGTTATACACAATAATACTACGTCGTGTCACTGCCCTATAGGGACGTTTTAGTTACAAAGCCCAAACCCTATAAATTCTTGGTAAGAATGAGCTGTTTGTTCTCTGGCCTACTAAGTATGTATTTTATGCTTTTCCAAACTTACGTGCATGGAGATTTTGAATATCTGAAAATTTGTCAGGTCTTAATTATCCAAACTTCGTTATAAATGCTGTCGTATAATATAATACGAAACTTTGACGTGTTCACATGACACGAAATGTAATTATGATAGAAGCAGTATTTTACGGCTCTCATAATAAAGGCAGCAAACAGTTCCTGTTGTTCGGGTAAAAAATTCGCTGGTTAAACACACTCATCGAGGAAATTCAAACTCAGCCTTCAAAACATTTCTTAAACAATAGGTGTTGCTTATGTAATAAGTTATTACTAATGTTTAAATTGTAAGAAAATATATCGTTAAGAGATTTCTCAGCCACTCGTTAACTTGTATAATATAATGAGCCATTTAAGTTTTTCCGCCTGAATAAATAGTAAAGGCATGGCATTACTTTCGCGATTCTCCGTGTCATTTTATTTTGAGCAAGTATTAAGCATTAAGCAACAAGCATTAAGCATTAAGCAACAAGCATTAAGCAACAACATAAAGCATCAAGCATTAAGTAACACTTATAGTGGTAACGTTAACCCCCCCCTCCCCCACCATTTACATGTAAAAGTATAGAGAATTACAAACATATTTTTTTCCTAATCCAGTTGTTAAAGTCTGAAATTCTTTGCCATCCGATGTGGTTTCGTTGACTTCCCTCTCAATATTTTAGAAAAAATTGAATAGGATGGCGTCTGTAGACATGTTTTGAAATGTTTTTGATTATGTTGAACTTGGTCATTTTCTGACCTGTCCATTTTTCACTAGGGCGCCATTAGTAACACTGCCTACAAAATGGAGCGAAGCGATTGCAAACAAGCCGTGTTGCATTGGAGACCGTGTTGTGGCTCATCTTTTTGGCTACGTCACCGCATCTTGTTTCTTTGTCCATTTGCTTTCGTAAAGCGTCATTGGATGGCATTGACGGCGGTTGGGACGAGCGGTTTTCCGTTCCGACTTTGGTTTTTGTCAGCCCTGCAAAGCACCCACAAATTTGGGGAATTTTTGTTTGAAAGCATCAAATTTGGAGTCCAGGTGAGAATGCTGGCAGAAATGTGAGAGCACATTTACATCCATCCATCTTGATATTTACTAACGATTTGGCAGATTTTCGCGCTTAAACGTATGGAATTTTGGTAGGCCTAATGAAGAGTTGATCGGAAGTTCCGAAGTTGATCGGAAGTTGATCCTAAGTTCACGTTCTCTTTTCTTTTTTATTCCATTTGTAATGATGTCCTGATTCATTAAAAACTCTCCAGTTATACGGATATAGCTTCACTTTCTGTTTGAAAATAGTATTAGTTTAAAGACGTATTATAACTTAGCAGACAATCGTACGATTCTACCATGGCACCATCTAGCGGCAGTGATATCGTTCACAGCTTGCTCCCAGGTGCACGAGGACGTACCAAATATTCACTCACTGATTAAGGAGCGTGTGGATCGTTTGTTTCTTCAAAAGAAATGTTGTACTTGCCTTCCCTTGATGCAGGCAAGTGCTAGATAGCTAGACAGCGCTAGATGGTGCTGTATTCTGCATAGTTTCATTCGGTGACAAGCTGCATTGATTTTAAGGCTATTTCGCCCCAGCCAGGGGGGCCCCTAGTTTAACGGGGGGGGGGGGGGGGGGGCCAGTAAGGCTAGGCGAGCTGCATCGGTATAGTTAAGTGAAACGAAGTACTATATGATTTTCGCCGATTCCCGCCCCACCTCCCGACCCAACTGGGTCTTTAAAGTCAGGTTGTCATCGAATGAAAGTCTGGCAGAATCTAGCGCCATCTTGAGTTATCTAGTATTATCTAGCACTTGCTTGCATCAAGTGAAGGAACGCACAACAGCATTTCTTTTAAAGAAACAAACCAGCCACATGCCTCCTTAATTATTGAGTGTAAATTTTTTGGTACGTCCTCGAGCACCTGGCAGCAAGCTATAAACGATATAACTGCCGCTAGATGGCACTACGATAGATTCTTACGATTTTGCGATTTTACGATCTTACGATTTTGTGTTGGCGACAATGTGTCTTTAATTTGGGTGAAATGGTCATTTTCATACATTACGGACTAGATGTTAGTTTTTTTGAACTTGAATTGTGGGAAAACTGGTGCGAAATGAAATGATGATGGACTTGGAGAACTCCCCATGCCTTTTTAACTGGTGTCACCTTTTGGGCAGAAATAAATACGTTAACTTTCCGGCGGAGAGGGGGGAGGCTTGCCTAAATTTGCACCCCGCTCCGCCCTTGGGGGGCCCCCCCCCCCCCCCCCCGGAGTTGGTGCGCAGCAACCAGCACTATTCGTTAGTAAGTCAGCTTTGTAATTGTATGCTTAGCACCTGTAGTTACATCTACAGGCAGACTAAAGCACTTTTGTAACGGAGATAATAAGAATTATGACTTGAAATCAAGTCATTTTTTCAAAGGCATTTGGGCTTAGAGGATGATAAAATTAAGAAATAAGGTGTCATTGCATACACTAGCCTATTACTAAGAGTAAGTTATTATTGCCCGGTGTCGTTAAAGCACCTGATACCATCGTTATTTGCGCTTAATTTCGTGCTAAAAACATTGCTGAAAGGTGCGTAACAGTGGCATCTTTACCCAAGTTCTAGTGGAGCTAGAAAAGTAGTGGGCTGATAACGTTATCCTTGTCTAAATAGGCGTTGGTTATCTGTTGGGAGATTTGATAAAGGCTGTTGCTTAGCCCAGATATGGCTGGTGTGGACGGATGGGGGTGGGAGGAGGTATCGGTTGTTGCTTCCGCTGTTGAACGCTTTCAGGAGTTAAAAAGGCACAGCCAGGAAAATTTGATGTCGCTTTCAACTGCTTACATAACCTTCAGTTAACTTGGGTGTGAGACGTTACTGGTGTAATAAGCAAAATAAAAAAAATTCAATCAAACTTTTAGGGCTTCAAAACAAGACCAAAACTATACTGCTTACGGGTCGTATGCTTTTGTACCAACTCCAGTCACCTTTAATTATTAACTAAACTTAGTTTTATGCCCAGATTCGTAAACAGATGGGGAATCAATTTATTTGCCGTTTTTGTTTCTGAACCTACAATGTGGACTCCCTCGTGTTCTTGGAGTGTTTGTTTATTCTAATTAATTTTGCTATTTTAATACGAACTATGTACACGTTAGCCTTTCTAACTTGCAATTTTAATTATTATTTGAAATTCCTTTAAATCGCCGTAATATATATATATATATCTTGCATTGCATAAATTGTTGCGTCAGTGTTTTTGACAAGACGAGGATAAGCCGGTGAAACATTTTTGTTAGGTGACATCTGAAACAAAACTCACAATATACTCAGCCAATCAAAGTTGCAGCCAATCAAAGTAGTGATATCAGAACAAAAATGGCTGCCACCAAGTTGCTGCATTACTTGACTGCCTAAGCGGGATTTGAATCCTCGACCTTTGAGACCTATGGTCGAAGCCATGCCACCAAGCCGGTTTCAGTGTGGTTTGGCAGTAGAGCTTTGACCTTTGGTCTCAAAGATAACGTAATAGTTAAGTCCAAAAGACAACGGAAATAGGTTTGCATCTGTCTTTGTTTACCACTAATCCAGCCGATTTGGCTGTCAGTCCTGTTCATTCATAAAAGTTAATTGTCATACGTGACCTATGCTTCAACATTCCAGGGGTCCGTGTAGTGCAGGGGTTTTTCTTCCATACTAAATTAATTTGATCCATTCCAGTGAAGAAACTGGAAGATAAGAAAGAATAGATCAGTGGCATTTGCCGCCATATTGGCATCAGCTTGGCACCAGTATGGGTTTTGGAGGGCATAACTACAAGGTGCACTACATAAAAAAGGAGGGAAAAACAACGAAAGAGCCGATTTCTTGGGCTTAAAATAACGTTGTTTTCTCTAACAACAAAAATCGCACGTTTTAGGTCTAGTAAATCACGCTTCACAGCATCAGCTTCAGTATGACGCCCTTCTCTTTCTCTCTGCAGTGCCCCTTGCAGCTAACCTATTAAGGCTCCAGCATAGAGTTATATACAATAATACTACGTCGTGTCACTGCTCTATAGTACAACGCTAAAAGAAAGGGGACTGACAAAAATGAACAAACAGTTGTTGCCGTATTGAAAAAGTATTTGAAATTTTAAATGTTAATTAAGTTTGCATGACAACGGTAGTCAGTAAAACCAAAACCCCAGCATTAATAATAATCATCATTGATGATTAATGCTGTTTTTTTTTTACATTGCTATTCTGTAACAAAGCAACAGTTTCGATGCTGTATTTAGACCTAATCGGTTTCTTAAGTCTGAATGAAATTATGAATGTAAGGAAATGATGAAAAAATTCTAGTTTACTATAGACTGTATTTGTTACTCCGGAAGTAAGGAAGAAAGGTGTTTCTTCCTGACCGATAAAAAAAAAATAACAGGAAAAAACAGCTGCATCTTCAACCTACGGAAGAAACTTACCAACTCTGGTGCAATGCAAGCATGTTAAGCAGTTACGTAATTAACACTGGCGATAGCCAGTGTTAGTAAGGGTCGACCTAGGATCTCTGTGTTAAACTTTCAACTTTGAGAGCTTATAACTCCGTCAAAATTTAAAAAATTTAAACCAAATTTGGAATCTAGCCTTGACTAGTCAAGGCCTGTCTACAGTCCAAAATTTGTGAAATTCAGTCCAACCAAACCCGAGATACAGAGAGGGGCCAAATAGACAACTTCTTGTTCTGCTTCTTGTTGTTGTTGTTGTTCTGGGGATACTTTCGTCTGTCCTCTCTACAGGTCAAACTATTTGTCCTGTAAAGCTGGTTCTTAGCTCATTTTACAGGTATTGCTCCGTAGATG
>JAHWFP010176195.1:0-21142 GCA_023313725.1 Lithobius niger | reverse complement strand
CCCCCCCCCCCCTTTTTTATGGTTAAAATTATGACGAAAAAACATTAAAACAATGGCAAAAACCATTAAAAGGATGGCTATTCGATGATTCCGATTCTAATTCCTGCATTCCAAGTTCAATAACGACCGGTAGCCTAATTACTAGTATGTTTTAAGATACCAGCGCCATGAATGTAAGGATCAGAACAACAGTGCCCGTTTTTATTTACATCTCTTATTTAAAATGTTGGGTTTTTTTTACTTTGTTAGTAACATTTGCTCTTTTTTTTTACGATGGCGTGCCCGCACGCCCCCCCCCCCCCCCTTACTGAAAGTCTGTGGGCGCCTAGGACAACATCTATCAACATAAACGAAAATTATCAACGGCACATGTATGGCACTCCTATTAGTGTATTAAACTAGGATGGGTTAACACAAGTATAACTAATTACTGTGGTGCCACACGTGACGACACCACAATCAACAGTTCTGTACTGTACTGGACAATGAATAATTTTGAATACTTTTTAGTCATATAAGCATTGATGCAGTGCTTTTTTTCTGGATAAAAACTCCATTGTTACGATTTAGCATTTTCCCGTGAGAAACTTGCCTCATTCGAAATACTATAGGTTGGAAACGAGCTCCAACAACGCAACATTGTTCAATTTCAACAATGAAAAATATCGCAGAAACTACACACAATGTTTGTACAAACAATGGCACTTACCAGGGACGATTCATTCGTGTGCAGAATTCAGCACAACATTTGAAGTGTTCAAAATTCAATGTCCAATACTGTACCTTACCAACACCGTAAGAAGTGCGAGTACCCATAGCACATACCTCGCCTACGTTCTCGCACACCAGCGAGTTATCATCATCGGAGCAAGGCTCAGAATCAGAACACGTGGTGCCGTCTATTTCCTGTTATGATGACCATTGCCTACTTCCCCAAAGCCACCTGGGAAGTAGCTCGCGTGTGGCAGGTTCTGCATTTCGAGTGAAGGAGTAGCTGGCTAGACGGTTGTTGTCCTCAGAAGGGTTACCACCCAGTTGTTTGAAATTTGAAATGTGACGATGAGATCTTCACGATTCTGTCCAGTAGCAACGGCAGGAAGCTGGAGGTGGTTTACGCGGTTCTAATATGACAGGGTCACGTGTAGGAGTGAAAGATTTCTTATATGTCATTGGCAGATCTTTATACGGGAAAAGAAATTTCCGTTTTCAAGGAAGACCCGGGTTCAAAATACCGAACAGGCCCCCAAATATGTGAGGTGCCAAAGGAACGGACGATTGCTTTCGACCAAGCCTTATTCTCATTCACTCCTTACTGTATAGCTAGGGGACTGTGCGCATAGCTTTACATATTAGGCATCGCATGGCTTAAACTTGTACCGATCCTGATTGGCTACAGAGTTCCAACTCGCAGGTTGCAACTGCAAACAACCAATGAGGATCCTTCTTTCCAGCTCGCCTTTTATACACGCTGAGAAAATCGTCTCCCGCCAAGCATTTACGTCACATGTCTAGTGTTGTGCGCAATGATCCGGTTCCAACTGGTTGTGGCTTCGAGTTGCATCTTATTGTTCATGTTAACAGCCGTTACATCTAGGTGTATAGATGTGAACAACATTCGAGAATACGCCTACTAGAAGAGTTTTAAAAATGATGGCAAAAACGTGCTCAGTCTAGAGAATGATTTAGGAAAGTACTTTCTTACGTTTCAGTTGCTTCAATTGTTCAGCTGCTTTATTGTATAGTTTATCAGCCGCTTTCCGAGGAGCGAGATTCAACTATGTCGCCGAGGAGTGACATACGACTATGTCGAGGGACGCAGGGCCGAGCCATTGTTGTATCTCTCTGAGGAAAGCAGCCGATAACCTATTTATCACCCAATTTCACGATCTCAATTCGACAAGAATGGGATAGCACGTGCACAACAAAGAACGAATCCTGCTAACTTTCTTTTGCTCAGATCGCTCGACAACGCAACAGTGTGAGCAACAATGTTTACACAAAGATGTCATTGTTGACAGCATTGTTATTCCTTGTTTGGTGAAAGGGTAATGGTCGTTGAGTTTTCGTTGCTTGAACGGTGATGGGGCATTTCGCTAACAAGCACCAATTCTCCGCGCACAAAAAAATGTTAACAGCGGTTGTTGACTGAAGGGGTTATTCGTCGCTGAGTTTTCGGAACTTGGGACGTTGATGGAGCTTTCGGAATCGAATTAATCCCGAACAGAGAAGAACCCTTGTTGGCTAACTTGGTTATTTCATCGTTGAGTAGCCTATTGCTCGTGCGATGACGGCTGTCTTCGAAATCTAGAACAGTAAAAGCTGTACGACAACAAACGTTTATTTACAGGAGAGCCAAGTGGCATGATCAGTAATAAATAAACGTGTGTTCAATATGTAATATAATTTGGTTTATGTTTAATTCAAATTGAAAAGCTCCCCATTTAACAGATAAATTTAAAATAATGAAAACATCTTTAATTACGTTCATATTTTTAATGCTTTGCATGGATCCTCTAAATATTAACCAAGGCTGTAACGTCGTCTGTAATTTTAAATCGTAAATCACCTTTCTTGTTCAGTGTCATAGTGTTTTCGTACAACAAGAAAAAATAAACAAATAAACCGAACGTAATTTTAATCCAGTCTGTAAGGGTCTTTTTTTAACATATGGAACAAGCGTGGTATTCGATAATTCATAAGCAGCCGTGATATCTGGAGCAGGCGTGATGTCCGGAGCAGGCGTGATATCCAGAACAGGCGTGATATCCGGATAGCACTCCTTCTCTTGCATCTCAGTCTTAAACCATTGTTGCAATCCCGTCGTGTTCCATTGTTAAAGGAGGACTGAGATCGTGAAATTGTGTGATAGTATGGGAGGAGTCAGAAGAAAAAAAGGTACTTCCCCATACTTCCATTATTGTTGCAAAATGTAATTGCAGTACATGACAAACAGTTATGTACCTCACTCTTCGGCCATTCAGTATTCTTCCATCTATTTATCCGTATCTCGAGCGAGCAGCAACAGCACAATAGCCTTTAAAAGCAGCGCTTGAGTGGGCGTTCATTGCAATTTCGTGTATTCGAAAGCTGCTTCACAAATCATATTTAGAAGGCAGTCCATTCCACACTTTGACACGAGCTATACTTCATAACCTTCAAGCCGCAAGCCCCGTTTAAACTGGAGAGCAGCCCTACATTCAATACACTGCATTGGATTGTAAAATACAATCAAAACTAAAATAAAAAATAGATTTTACAAACACAGAAATGTGCTGTAAGGTTAAGGAAGGGATGAATTAGGTGTCCACTAACACCGCGACCTGAGCATTTAAAGGCCAGAAAACTAACGAAAAGTTAAATACGCTTTAGAAAACGGGATAAATTGATCATGTACAAATTTCTCTAAGCCGTAATGGCTGGTGAAGAGACTACACAGGATGGTACGGAATTTCAAACTGGGACCACCCGGTTTAAAAAAAAAATTGAGCATATTTTTCGGTGTGAAAAGAACTGGCACAAAGTTTCAGTAAATGCCCACGAGTATTGATATTGTGGCTCAAAGGAAAAAAAATTTCTATAATCCAAATCAATTTGATTATGTAACAATGAGTATGTAAGGGAAAGGTAAGCCCTCATACGACGCAAGTCGAGGGACTCCAAGTGTAGACGCTTTAGACGATCCAAGTAAGACAAATTGAAACAACCAGGTATATTACATAGTAAAACTCCTTTACACAGACTCTCAATTTGATATCCTTGATAGGAGAAGGAGACCACGCCTGACATGCATACTCTACCAGCAGGCGAACAAATACCTTGAAAGCCCAAATGAGAGTTTCTGGATTTCTCGAGTTAAAACAACATTTTATTTGGAAAAGACCTTTTCTTTGCATATGATGTAATAATATTTCAGTGAGCTTTCAGATCACACACCAAGGTCCATAATAGTTTCGACACAATCCAACTAATGCCATCAATGGAATACGATGTATGAAGGTTATTTTGACCACAGTGAATGGAGCAACATTTATTGTTGCTTATTGGCAGTTGCCAAAGTTTGGATCAGTCAAGCAGATGGTTTAATTCATCCTGTAATACTATATAGTCAGCATGGTCAATTACGTGTTTTTACAGTGAAACAATCATCCGCATAGTTACTTTGTCATTTTGCTGGAATGATCCGCAGTCCTCAAATATCCTAGGTAAAGAAGAAAGAGGGTGGGACTGAGGACAGATCCCTGAGGAACCCCACTGGTCACAGGTAACATTGATGAAGTGAACTTGCCGACAACAACAGCCCGTTAGCTGAAAACGATCTGAGGTTTCACAAAATACAAACTGTAAGCAAAATGAGAACAGGAAAAATATCTGAACGACTAAGAATGCACGATGTCTTTGTCTGTATTGATTATCGTTTCTACCGAGTATAAAACCTTATCCAGATGCGCCAGTCTGAAGTTCCTAGATCTACCAACGGTACACGTTTAGAGCCATCTTCTTCTCGTCATTCCGTCATAGTTTCTCTAGTTTGGTTGATAATTCACGCCATATGCAATTCAGAAATTCCGTAAACTGGTTTAAGCCTACATAAAAATTTAAAACTGGGTAGTGCACCGTGAAATAAATAACTAAAATATGTCGTTTCGGCTCAAATTTCCAAGAAAAACGAGAAATAAATTATAAAACCATACACTTCGAAGTTTTTTGACACGCTGCGAGCATATAGCCAAGGTGCTAGCAGACAAGAGAAACAAATAATCGTGAAAAATTCAATAGTTATTTCACTAGTTAATTAGCTGGTTAATTCCAATCGGAAATTCGTAGGATCTTTTACATGCCACAATCGACATGAGCGCGAGGCTTGACAGGGTCCTTCTCTTCCCGAAAATGCCTGGGGTGGCTGAGATCAGGATCTTATTCGAGATTTCTTGCACATCAGGTGGTCGTGGTAACCATTATAATAGGCTACCTTGCCTCATAGCTGCTTAAGGCTAAAATAAAAATGATAGAGTTAGGGCAGTCTCTAAGCCTATATTAAAAGTGTAAAAATTCGTAACATGCAAAGACAGGTATTGCATAATATTCAAATAAATTGTCAAATAAATTAGAACCGCTTAAACCGCATAAAAAACAAATACAAAATTTGCTGTTTAAACAACCTTACTTTAAAAACGAAGTACCAGACGGTTTTTTTTTAAGAAACTCAATCTCTTCAATTGCAGAGTGCAAAAATCTACTCCCTATAGGGCCACCGCGAGCTTTGTGAGGGGTCCCCAGAGAACCTGAGCAAAGCGAGCCCTCGTAGACCAGTGGTTAGCCTTTACGACGCCAAAACGGCTTTAGAAGTTGTTTAGTGTATAGTTCAACCATTCCCATCTTGACGCACGCCTACACAAGCACTAAAAATTACAATAAAAACGTCACATGTGCCGGAAAATAGAGATCACATGCTTTCACTTTACTTGTTAAAATGTAGACGGAAAAAAAATTGATTGTTTTTATTTTAAAATAACCAAATGTAGATTTGAGAAAATCGCATCTGTTTAAGTGCTCTCGTGCTTTACAAATAAAAAATATTCTTAAAACACAACAGCATTTACACAGATGCAATTTTCTCAATTCTACATTTGCTTATTTAAATTAAAAAATCATCAATTTTTATCCACGTACATTTTAACAAGTAAAGTGAAACTTCACTCGTATAACCCTTTTTTTGACGGGACACTTGACGTTTTGGTTTGTAGTCCGTTTAACTTTTGATGGCGTGCAGTAACGCCGACTAAACACGGGAAAAATTATGAAAAGCGAGCTTCGTAAGGGTTGCCCGGGGACCCCTACAGAAACAATCAAAGCTCTGCCGAATTGTTAGAAGCCTGGCCTACTAGACAGGAGGATGTAGATACGAAAACAAAGGTAAAATCTTCAAAACAGTAAACAAAATTAAGCAGCCAGAAAGGTCCACAAATTCACACAAAAAAGTGACGTTTCGGGTTGGAAGACTACTCGTTATCAAGTACCACAGTTCACGCTAAAGGGAACGTCAATACATAAAATGCACACCAGGGGTAATCCACCCAACAACAAACATCAAAGTTAAATTCTTAAAATAAAAAGGACCTAAGCCGGGTTTAAAGCCGACAATACTGAGCCTGACCATTCAGCTCAGAAAGCAGAGCGGAGGTGACGGAAAAATTACGGTTGTTGGCAAAAGACAATATTCAGTTTTGCCAAATACTCACATTTTCACGGAGCATTTCTTTTTTCCCCCGCTATACTTTGTTCCACATTATGTTTTCAGAAAACTGACTGTACGACGCCACGTTTTCTTCCACTTCAAATGCAAAATATCCGTAAACATCCCATTCGTAAACTCTAACAGTAACTTTGTTTAGTCTACAAGTGTGATACCCACATGTTTTTGCACTCTTAGTGCAAGGAAACGAGTCGTCATCCAGTTAGTTTTCTGAAAACATAATGTGGAACAAACTATAGGTACGGCCAAGCTCTGAGCTCACATACTTCTTGTCAGTCGCGTGGATGTGAGGAAAGCTGCAGGGAAGCGACCAGAAATTATCAGGGGTAGTATTTCAGTTATACTCGCATGCTAAACAGAAGTGTTGTGAAAACTAAGATAAAAAAAAAAAACACATCTTAAACTTTATTTTCAAACTGATCAGTATTCACGGATAATAATTAACCTGTATTGATGGACACACGAATTTGCAGCATACATTTATACGAGGTTGCCTACTCCACAACTCGAATTTGCCAACTGTACGTCTTCTTCGGCGGTTGGGGGAGTGCGGGGGGAATCGCTACGGCCCTGCTTCTATCCTGAAAGCTTGTGTTCTGTCCCGGAGGCAAATGGTGGACACGTAAATTATGGACGTGTAAACTATGAGTAAAAATTAATAATAAATGAAGTTATAATAGCGAATTGTGTTTATATGGGTTTGCTAATACGTTGGAGCCCTAGGCAAAGGTTATGACCAGACCCGTGCGTATCGGAATTTAAAGAAAGCACCCATCTGGACCGACAACTGCATTAGAAAGGGTTATTTAAAACATTTTTGAAACTATAGCAGGGATGGGCTAACAGATAGAAAAAAAAAATAATAATAAATAACCAACTAATTTTTTTGTTTTTCCAAGCATGCAAATTTTTACAAAGTTTGAAGGGGGAGGGTTCCCTGCTCGGTACGGCCTTCAGCAAACTGCCTGCTTAGTGGTTGGCTCTAAGATTTAGGTCTACAGTGCTACATCGTCTTCCACAGTTATAGTTGCCTTTCGTAATGTATGATGAAGCTTCTAAATGATATACGTTGGCCCCGGACCATTTTATGGTTGGCAATTCTCCTTCATTGCACTAGCCATTCATGTTTCCATTCTTTTAAACGAATTTACAGTGCATACTGTGGTGAATTTCTGAAATGAGAAAATATATAACTCAAAAAACACAAAGTGAGTTACGAGACGGACGGAAAAAAAACCGAAGGAAAAAAAACAGCCTATTCCATTACTGAATCACCATAAACAAAGAGGTTTTTTTTTTCTTCTAGAAATAAAGATAAAGACAAAAAAGAAAAGAAAACGGCAGTTGCAATCGTTTCTTTTATTTCTGAAGATTGCTGAAAATAACATGATGAACCCTTGACAGGCGGGTTATTATGTTATGTCTTTGCTCTTTTCTGAATGTTTTTTTTTTCTGAAATTGTTGTTGATCGTGTATGTGGTTTCTTCAATCAAGATAAGTTCCGTACGACAGGACTGTAGGGCCGTAAACAAGGGCAAAAAAAAAAGCGTAACGCAGTGTGAAGAAGTCGGAAGCTCTGAGTGTTAAAAAGCAAAACATCCAACCAAATCACTTAACTGTTCTTTAAGAGGAATTTTTTGAATAAAACGTAAATTCTTGCATGTGACGTAATCTAGAGTTGTATACCATTATAAGAACGAACGGAAGATTTCGACACTGGATACACGTTAAGCCATTTTCAAATGACAAGATTTGTCCACCCGACACGACCGCCCTTAGGGCAAGAAGCGATTCCCTCTACATTTTGTCGTGTCTATAGGTTGCGAGGAGACAAGCAGTCATACGACGAAAAGAAATTCTAATGATAGGTTAAAAAATAGAAGCAAAAGATCTGACGTATTGTATTAATGTTGCTGCTTAACATAAATGCGGGCTACGTGACCCGTAGTTGAACTGTTTCAAAATAGAAAGCAACAATTGGCAGTTTGTTGTCCCGACTAGATTTCTCCACCCGACACGACACGACTATCCTTAAGACAAGAAGCGATTCCCCCTACATTTTGTCGTGTCTATAGGTTGCGAGGAGACTAGCAGACACACGAGGAAAAAAAATTCTCATGTAGGTTAAAAAAATAACAAAGGATCTGACGTATTGTGTTAATGTTGCTGCCTTAAAACAAATGCGGGCTATACGTGACCCCAGTTGAACTGTTTCAAAATAGAAAGCAACAATTGGCAGTTTGTTGCCCCGACTAGATTTCTCCACCCGACACGACACGACTATCCTTAAGACAAGAAGCGATTCTCCCTACATTTTTGTCGTGTCTATAGGTTGCGAGGAGACTAGCAGACACACGAAGAAAAGAAATTCTCATGATGGGTTAAAAAAAAATAACAAAAGAGCTGGCGTATTGTGTTAATGTTGCTGCCTTAAAATAAATGCGGGCTATACGTGACCCCTAGTTGAACTGTTTCAAAATAGAAAGCAACAATTGGAAGTTTGTTGTCCCGACTACTTCCTGCAACAATGAAAAACAAACTAGCATGTGATGGAAAAATTGCAAAATGAATTTTAGCAGGGGTACCATCTGTTGTCGCCACTGAAAAGCTATAGTGACAGTAACAAGGACAAATTCAATGGAAAGTTGCAGTGCGAGCACAAGGCGGCAGTGGAAAGATTTAGTGCGAGCACAAGGCGGCAGTGGAGAGATTTAGTGCGAGCACAAGGCGGCAGTGGAAAGATTTAGCGCGAGCACAAGGCGGCAGTGGAAAGATTTAGTGCGAGCACGTACAAGGCCAAAAGAAAGCAGCAGTGGAAGTCCTGGGATGGTAAAAATAGATAGTGGCTGGTTTTGGACAGGGAACTGAGTGAGGGAACTGGGGAAAAGGACACATTAAAACATCATACTTTATCCGCTCGGTCCGCTATTCGTAGCATGAGCTCCAGCTTCGGACAATTTATGAAACAAATTTATTTGAAACAATTTATTTGAGTCTTTCCTCCTGCATAATTTACAGCGACTTGAATACAGTGAGTTAACAATCAATTTAAACCTGTCCTCCTATATAATTTACAGCGATTTGTATAGGCTGTATTGATTCAAGCTATCAAGGACCAATCGCGGTTTATATGTAAGCCTCAGCATTAATTTCAATGATAAACGTCAAACTTTGAAACCCTATATAGCTTCTTCCCCCAGAATTGACATTGACCAACGAAATTCGGTATTTGGGACAGCGTCACAACTATTTCACTGAATTAAACATTTTTATGACAACAATCGAACCGTTTAGTGTCCAAAGCATGGAAGATTGTTGTAGTTGTTGTTGTTGTTCTTCTTCTTGTTCTTGTTGGGTAAAAATTGCTCTCACCTAGAGATTGAACCAATGAACCAATTTTCAAGTTTTATAGCTTAAAACGTAGGAATCAAGAAGGCCTGTAGGGCCTCCTGAACGCTATTTTAATGTGACTACAATAATCGTGTTGTTATTGTTCTTCTTATTGGGAAAATTTTACTCTCATCTCGAAATCGAACCAATGGACCGATTTTCAAGTTTAAAGCTTAAAAGGTAGGTATTACAACAAGGACCAGGACTTTTGAACGTTATTTCAATGCATTCCCTTGGGAACCAGGTAACCATTTCCAACTCTTATAACTTAAACCGTAGGTATTAACAGGGACCTACAGATTGAACGCTGTTTTATTGTGGCTGATTATCTCAAAAAGCGTTCTTCTCGACTATCTCATATCTAAATTCTATAGTTATTTAATTTACCTGACGTATCTCCAAGAAAAAAAAAAGTAACAGGTATTGGTATTGAAACAACACTGAAAAAAAATTCAAAAGACATGTAAGCATCACTATTGCAATAATACGTGTAAAAATCTTCAGCGATGTAAACCTTAAAACGACTTACTGACCTAAAGGAACAGATACAAGAAAAAGACATGTAAGGCATCAGTGTCGCCCGAAGATCGCGTAAAAGAAGCTGCAGCTTGTTTTTTGAGATGCTGTAGATTCTTTTACAGAATGTTAGTGAGGCGCTGATGGATTATACGAATTTTACTTGTATCCGTTCCTGCAGAGCATTAATTTGTTTACGGCTTACAAAGCTGGACCTCCTTTTTTTGTTTTTAAATCTGTTCGTTTAGAGCATTAAGTTTTTTTAAGGCTTACATCCGTATTTAATACGCTTAAGCGTTTTTTAATACTAATTTAGGCAACTATTAAAGATGACCGTTGCAAAATTCCCAATTCGAGCATGAATGGCTAATTTAAATTAAAAAAAAAATTGAAAGCCATGTGAAGAATCTAGCTGTTAGCGTATTGTTAGAAATTTGTTCATCAACAGTTTTTCATTCATTTCAACTGAAAGGTTTCGTCAAGTTGTGATTAATTATTCAATTATTTAAATCTGAGTGATGATGGCTGATTAAGATATCTGAGAGTTAAAATCCCCGAAAACCCTTGACCGATTGTACTCCACAAGAATTTAAATCCACAAGTTAGCATAGAACGTATTTGGAACCCGGCGAAGGGGAGCGACTATAGCTAATCACAAGTCCTCTGTATACTTCCGCCACTTTCGGGCCACTTCCGCTTCATACTTTCGGTTTTTTTTATTCATTATAACTAATTTTTCGGCGCTGAAACTAATGGTGAAAACAGTTTGCCTCTATCTGGTACCTTTCCGGAGTTGAAAAAGGCGACAGACGGCCGGATGCACAAAGTCGTTGCTGTAGTCTTCCATATTTCGCTGTACAAAGTCGTTGCTGTAGTCTTCCTAGCTTTCGCTGCACAAAGTCGTTGCTGAAGTCTTCCCAGCTTTCACTGCACAAAGTCGTTGCTGTAGTCTTCCTAACTTTCGCTGCACAAAGTCGTTGATGTAGTCTTCCCATGCAGCTTTCGCTGCACAAAGTCGTTGATGTAGTCTTCCCAGCTTTAGCTGCACAAGGCGTTGCTGTAGTCTTCCCAGCTTTCGCTGCACAAGGCGTTGCTGTAGTCTTCCCAGCTTTTGCTGCACAAAGTCATTGCTGTAGTCTTCCAAGCTTTCGCTGCACAGAAGAGTAAAACTGAATCGTAGCAGACAATTGCTTCAAAAGCTATGGTGGATAGAGACAGACACTCGCCAAAATAACAATCCCATTTGCTCTACTTCGCGCTCTGTTTCCGTAACAGTAGTTTTTCCACAGATTACAAAGTTAACTAGATATTAGGGATGGCACGATACAAAAATGTATTTACCCTGATAAAACTTGTTTAATTATCTCGATAATCGATAATATCTCGAGAAAACAAATTTTGTGGGTGGAATAACCATTTTAATTTTGTTAATTAAAAAAAAAACCTTGGCTGAAGTCTACAGTGCAATCTTTACGAATGTGAATTATGTGGCACTCTCAATTTGGCCAGTAGACATAAAAATGCACGTCCATTACTTCCTCGCCACGTAAATCAATTCAGCAGTTGTGCTGCAGTAATGCTTAAATGTTGGCTGAATTAAACTATAACTCTCCAAACATTTAAAATGGCTAGCAACGGTATTGCGCACTTTGTTGGAGAGTTTTGTTAAATCCACAAGCAACGCCGCAAACCGCTTGTTTCTAGCTATTACGGTTTCCGAGATATGACAATTTAAGCATCGGCGTTTGCACGATAATTCGATAAATCAGAAAACGTGCGATACAAAAACCGACAAAAATTTTGTATCGCGATATTATCGAATTATCGATTATACCTCTTCCAAGCCCACGCGGGACCCTAGCGGCAGTTACGGCAACTAACAAACGAAGTAACATGGCGGCAAAGCATTAGCAGCGGTAATATTAGCCGCAGCTACCGCCTGGGCCCACGTAGCCTTGGAAGAGGTATTGTGGATGGTTTTTCCTACTCAGCTGGTGTGAACTGGTCTGTACCAGTGATGGAACAAACCCAAGGGCCGATGGGTCAGTGGGTCAAATGGGCCACATTTTTATCGTGGGTCAAGTGGGTCAAGACTGGTCACCCACCGACCCATGGTAATCAATAGTCTTGCTAATTAATACTCTTCAAAAATTGTTCTTCACTTTCAAAAATAGTTTCCCCCAGAAGGCTAAAAACCCATATTGCGCAGTGTATTATTGGCATACTCTCTTGTTTTTTTTACGTAGCGTGGGATGGTTCAAGGACGGTGGGTTACATTTTGTTGTTTAACGGGTCGGTCAAGTGGATTGTGGGTCAGGGCTCGAGTGGGTCAGGTGAATCATGGGTCAGAAAAAGTGACCCACTTCCATCTGTGGTCTGTACCTCTATTTACCAATGCCCTACCTAAAACTAGTTTCCCACTCATCCCTCCCCTTCCTCCCCCCCCCCCCCGGAAAATTCACGCTCAGAATTTTCAGTGGTTGTGTGGCCTATTTCCTTCACAGCGGGTGCTTATCCGTTAACACGCAAACAACAGCAGTGCATTTACCATCCAAGAGTTTGTCAAAAAATGTTTTTTTTTTTCAACGAAGGTTTTTGCTAGAGAGAGAGAGAAAAAAGGAAAGTTTTTCCCTTTTAAATCGGTTCGAATGTTGACATTCCTGCAAGACAGTCAGTCAGTAGGAACGGCCCTGAATTCTCTCAGAAATTTACGTCTGTTATTTCTTAGTCGCTGCATTCCTCCCACCCCTTATTCTTCTGAGTAGGAAGTTGGAAAGGCGAGTAAAAAAAAAAGAGAGGGCAAAAAAACGAAGAAAAAAAAGAAAGTTAAGAAACAAAATATTTCTTGCTATAAATAGCGCAGCTTGCAAACGTTGTGCTCGTCGAAGTATGGACTGTAATGGGGAGGAAAAAAAAACTAAAAAGAAAAAGTCTTTTGTTGCCGTTGTTCCATAAGTGCTGCTATGTCAGATCAAGATCAAAAGTGTGCCGAAATTTAAACGTAAACGGTGGGTTCGTCGCAGCTTTGTCGCTAGTGGTACTGGTCGCACACTAGCAATGGCACTACATTACGAATTCATTGTTGTCGTGTTTAGAAAAAGGATGACATTTTCAATAGCAAACAAACTTGTAGCCCTCGTTATTATGTTAGATCCCAATCTGGCAAAAAAAAAGCAAATTGTAACGATAAGCAATTAAAAAAAAAAGATAAACAGTTTGAAAGAAATTGCCCAGGCAGAAACTGTTTAAAAATCTAGTAATCAACCTCCGAAAATTTGGCTGTAAACGTCCTACGGCATCAAACATACAAAAAATCTAATTCTAATTCTGAAATCTAATTCTAATTCTGAAAGCTAATTCTAATTCTGAAAGCTAATTCTAATTCTGAACTCTAATTCTGACTGACTGTTCAGAACAATCATAAGGCTCTGACCATGACCCGTGTTTTTGCGGTTCGATCCCGGGAAAGTTCGGTCCCTTTAACAAGAATGTTTTTCTCCTTAAAAAAATATGTCTGGTATTGTTCAACCGTATCAACCTAACGCTGTTTTTGCTTTACATGGAAAGAGTAAAGCAAAAACAGCGTTCTTAGGTTGATTCGGCTGACTTTCAACTCCTAGAAAAGCTGAGTCAGAATGGGGAAAGAAAAACATGGGAAAAAAATAAATAAGAGCGTCGCAACTTTTGCAGTACACAGAAAATTCAACATGGAAGCAAGCACCGTTCACGTTGTGGTAAATTCTGTAGTTGGGATACCCTAACTACGCAATTGCGAGGGGAAGGTAGGGATTACTAATAAGAAGCTCTCGTAACAAGAGGATTACATAGAGGAGGAAGAAGAAGAATGAGGTGAACTCTAGTAGAGTAGAGAAGGAAGAAGTAATTACAAGAAATAAAAAGTAAAAATGACTGGAAAATGAGATGTTGAAGTTAATAACTAGTAAAACAATTTTTTTTTTACTCTGGCTGCACATTTGATTTCTGATTACGCGAAAACATATGTAAAGTGACATACAGATTTAAAATTTACGACATATTTTACTGTAGTACGAAAATACGCCGTAAATGTTTTCACGTATATAAAATGTATCGTGATTTTGAGCTATCTTAAAGAAATATTTTTTTAATGTTTAAAAAAGCCAAAAAAAAAATGTCACGTATATTTTTTTAATTAAACAAATGTACGGTGTATTTTCGCAATACGGGTAAATAGGGTCGTAAATTTTAAATCTTTATGTCAATTTATATATTTTCGCGTATGCAGAAATTAAATTTGCAGCCAATAAAATAATAAACATTTTCTATTTATTAACTCAACATTTCATTTTCCAGTCATTTTTACTTTTTTATTTCTCTTAATTGCTTCCTTCTCTACCCTACTCGAGATCAACTCACCCTTCTTATCTCCCTCCCCTATTTAATCCTATTGTTATGCAATCTTATTAGTAACCCTTATTTTCTCCTCACAAGTGCGTACCTCAACTATACTCATTGTTAGTGCAAACTACTCTTATCTACAGTAACTCTTTATTTAGGTGACGTCATTAAGGAGAATTGTTGCGATCCTTTGATGGTATCATTACAGTAAACACGGAAACACGGAAAGTTTTTGTCTTTTTCACGCCGTAAGTATAAATTTAAACCCCCTTCAGTGCAAGAACGTAATCTAGAGGATTCATTTTTTTTTTCAAGTCATATAATGTAGTAGGTAAGTAACGTAATTCGATCTCGAATTCTCATGGCTCGGAGCCCAACGCGTTGACCAATAGAATGTTCTTCTCTCGCTTCTCTTGTAGGACCAGGGAACCCTCATGGAGATAACCTTTCGTCCTTGAACTTTTTACGTTTTTTTCTTTTTCTTTTTTCATGTTTTCGTGGGTACGTCTTTGACACTGGAGGGGTTAAAGGAAAAATTGTAAGTGAAGGAGCAAGTTCATTCTACAGTAAACAACGGTACAAAGATGGAATATGTACCCACTCCGGGCAACAGCCTTCGCCCGCCTCAAGATCGATTTAACGCTAATTTATAGGAAGGTCGGTCTTTCTACAGCTCATTACATGACGTCACTGGAAGCGTGCACACTTGTATGAATTGTGCGCATGTGCGTAAGCTGTTAGAAACTTCTTGAGTTACATTGTGACGTCAGCGGATGCAGAAAAATCAACAGCCAATATGCAAAAAGCTCGAACACCATAAAAAAAAAACTTAAAAATTGTACAAAAAATGGAAGTACAAATAAAACTATTCAACAATCACAAGTAATTATGAGAATAATATGGATCGGAAAAGTACTTGATAAACCGTCAATATAATACATACTTTTTGCAAAAGACTAAATTTAACTTGAAATTTTGAATACCATTTGGCGTAGTGATACTAGCCCTATCACATTTCGTCAACCAACCTGTAATTTCATTTGCTTCGCCGCAGGTGTTTCGTATTAGGCCTAAACGCCGACGGTATAACACGTTAAAAACATACCCTGACCGAAAAGCATCTTCGTGTTTCCGTAAAAGGCCGATGATCAACGAAGGTGACGTAATTTCCCTAATATGGGCATAATGAAATGAAAACGAAAGCGAAATCGCGTCTTCTATGTGATTATAAACTGTAGTATAAATCTGTGGTTTTGTTTGTCGGCAGCCATTCAGAAACGAAGAGTAAAGCCTTTTCAGCGGAAGTCGGCCTGGTGTTCATTATGCGGGGGGGAAAAAATTCTCTCGGTGGGGATATCCAGTTGAGGGTTAACGTTAACCTTTTGGCTAAACTCGGTAATAAGGAAAAATGGTGATATCCTGCACGAAATAAGTTGAGGGCTAAGCAATATTTAACCTGAAGGTCGAGGACTAACTTAGCACTGAGCAGTTAGCCCCGAGCTAAAAAAAAAAGCGGTGATATCCATCTAGTATTAGCGTTATTCCTGAGTTTTGACAACACATTAACAGGGCTAATTTAGCCTGAAGGTCGAGGTCTAAGGTGTAAAGAGCTAACAAAACCCCAACTTAGTCCGACATGGATATCACCAACTTTTTTCTCCAGTCCACTAACTCCCTGGTCAAGGGTTAGTTATATCCAGGGTTAATCTAGTCCGGGACTAGTTTAGACCTCAACTGGATATTCCCACCGTCTGTATTAAACTAAGCTCTTGTGGTATACTAACGGTAATACTTGATTTAAAAATGCCTTCTGATAAGTGGATAAACAGCCACAAAAACATCAAAAAGAAGTGCAAATTTTTAATTTCCAGCATGCACTTGATGCCTTGGTCACAAAAAACACTGAAATAAACAAGTAAAAAAATCACAGCCAGCCTCGCTTCTTGGGGTTTTTTTTACTCTTTATTTTAGTGTTTTTGTAACCAAACGTCAAATGCATGCTGAAAATTTAAAATTTGCTGTTCTTCTTGATGTCTTTGTGGCTGTTTATTCGCTTATCAGGAGGCATTTTTTAAACGTGTTTACCCTTGGCAGCAAACTAATTGATATTTTAATGGTAATACTTATTTGGTAAAAAAAAAAAAAAATGGCCATGCAAAAATGACAGACTGGCACATTCCTCGTTCTCCATGATTGATGTAAAGAGTCAGATTTCCGTCAGACGGAGGAACTGAATTTTACATGTGTTTTAGAAGGGAAAAGGCGAACACACACACACAAATAAATATCAGAAGGAGAAAAAAAAAGGCGCAGGAGAGAGCTAGTCGCCCAAAACGCTTAGTGTTACAAAGTTATTTATCTAGTGCAAGGATAACGGATGCATATGTTGACAGCTTAATTACAACTCAATTCGACATGCTGAAAATAGTTGACGGCTAAAACTGAAGACGTTGTCGCATAACCCGAACTCGAGTCTCCGTGACGGACGCCGCAACATCGGCCAAACATGTGCGAGAAAATAACGGGGGCAATTGTCAGGCAGAGAAGCCAGTGCTATATGACGGGGGCAGCTATCAGCTTCGTAAAAGTTGCCATGTTTTGTAGTGTCGGGGTCCGTAAAATGTTGGAGATTTAAATATTGGCTTCACTTGGTCCGTGAAATATTGGCGGTTGTATGTGATCACGAGCAATTATTTGCTCGATGGCTGTCATCAGGGTTGAGTTTTTGCCGGCAAAAACAACTTTTTGCCAGGACAGTGGCAAAAACTTGGTTTTTATCGGGTTTTTTTCCCAGTTATTACCGGCTAAAACTGGCAAAAACCAGCAAGCTGCTTCATACGCTTAGTTTCATAGTAAAAGATTTTCTTCTCACAATATCTATGCATATTTACGACGGCAGTTGCATTGCATAGGTATTGTGAGAAGAATAGGTTTTACTGTGAAAATAAGCGTATGAAAGGTGAAAGAAGTGAATATGAATTTTCAAAGTAAACGATGTGACGTTTTCAAGGAGGGGGAGGGGGGCTTTTATAATCTGCTTTTATTTGACTATGAAAGGGCACACTTTTTTTTTTTTAATTGACTTCAAGTCGATTTTTGCCATATTTTTTAACAGAGTGGCAAAAACACGAGACGGTAAAAACCACGGTAAAAACAGGTCTCAACCACTGTGGCAAAAACCTGCCAACCCTGACTGTCCCGGTAACTGTAGTTCAGTAGTACAGTAATTCACACCTGGCTGAAAAACGAACTTCATCATGGTTACCTGGGAACCGTGGCGAAACGAGCAAAAAACTGCCTCCAAATGGTCGCGAGGTCTAATCAGTAGTAATAGTCCTAGAGCTTTTGTGGATAATACGGCTATTGTTTTCGCACGAAGCCTGTAACCCGACATTAAAACTTACGAATGCTAATTATTTTGTAATTATATCCCGAGCGCGTAGCGCGACGAGGGGTATAATTTCAAATTAATTAGCATGAGTTAGTTTTTGTCTGGTTACAGGCTGAGTGTGAAAAAATTTTTAGCCTTATTATCCACAAAAGCTAGAGGGCTGTTTTTATTGGACTATTTCCCAATTCAAAATTAATAATAACAAGGACTAAACATTAGTTGTGTTATTATTAATATTTATAACGTAATGCTACGTTTTATTAGCTTATCAGTTTATCAGTTCATACAATTATTTGTCACCAACGAGAAGTTAATGGGCGTTGCTGCGTCGGCGACTTTCTGCCTTTAAACACGCCGCATCAACTACGCATTGCTGAAATCAGCCGTGAGATGGCGCTGGGTGTGTTCCTGTACTAATTTTTAATCGTTTGCTAATAATTACCATGGCATCGAAAAACAAAAAGACTAATATGGTAAAAATTAAAATTATTTATGCTAATAGATCGCCGAAGAAATATTATAATATACTAGCCTAAAAAATTATAAAGTGTGATGTTAAAATACGAAAATCGTAATGAATACGTCGAGTTTTCTAGCTGGTATATATGCGCGTCAAAAGCTGCAACCACTAACTAGAAGCCGGGGTCTGTTTTAAGCTTAGCTCGGTAAGTTGCACATGAGCACAACAAAAAGGTACTGGGGTATAATTACCCCGGTGTATAATCGGGTGATTATACCACACTAGGTCGATTATACCCCCCTCCTCTACCTGCCACAATGATAGCAAGTGGGATACGCTCACAATAGCGACCTCTGCCTGTAGGACTGTGGACTTACGTTTGGAGTGAAAGGGTTGTTAGTCAACGCATAAATGCTAGGACCAGCCAATGTGATCCTTCTTTCGGCCTATTTTCTAAGATTCTGCTCCAAGTTTATCCCGTAATTTTAATACTACATATATGTCAAACCTCCAGCATTGGAGTTGAGTTATGTTTGGATGGATAAGCAACTCGACTAAACCGGAAGTTTAAGAGCGCGGCATCAAAGGACGTACCGCCATGCCAATCGGCACTCCCGGCCGTGCGTTCGGAAATTTACACCCAACGCACTAGGTGTAATCCATCTAAACCATCTTTCAACATGGCGGAGAAAGCAGACGACGCCTAGTATAATGCGGTACTAAACTAATATAACGGTACTAAATTAGATTTAGTAATTTTTTCAATTTTTCTTCTGCTACGACATTTTAACTTGGTTAAACTTACTGTTGTCACAAGAAGATGACTCATTCTACACCGGTTTTCTTGCAAATATCATGCATTCATAAGCACCCCGTCTCGTGTGTTAACAAAAATACGATATTTACTTCCCCAACAATCGGCGTTAAGGTTTCGTTCGACTGTCAAACTTTGTTACAAAACACAATGGCACCTACGCCTGGCAATATAACAATCTATTATCTTACCTACGTTTGATACATCATAAACAACGTAGTACAGGGCGTATTATACAAAAAAAATCCATTCGTCTACGACCAGATCAACCGCGAATACCTCATGGCGGATTTGTCAGGCGGAAGTAGCAGACGCGCTTTGTATTCTGGGTACATTCGTGAGTCACGCTTGCTATCGAAGACTACGCACTTCGGCTATGCATTTGAGCTGGGAGTTGCTTATCCATCCAAACACAACTCAACTCCTATGCCTCCAGGTACACTTGGTAAAGGCTACCTATAGTACACCTGGTGCACCTGTCTGTAGGTTCGATGTACACTCAGCCGAAGTAACAGAGATTCCAGTTTGGCCCTGCAGTAACATGCTGCCTTTCAGTGCCAAAGATGGTGAGTTCGATTCCCAAAGGGGCTGTAGCAACAACGCCTGCCCCAAGCAACAACGCCGTAGCACCAAATACCACAAAGCGCCACCACTCTTCAAAAGCTGGCACTGTAATAGCTCGATATGTTCACGTACGCTTGATAGAAACACATTTACGCAACTAATTTCTCTTGGTACAAACTACGCTAGAAGATACAAACTAGTAGGAGTTTAAACATGGAGTCTGTTTTGGCTCTGCTGATTCGTAACGTCGCTTTCAGCGGAAAAAAGTTATTCCCTACGAAAAATTCTTTTCCTTGGTGTCACGGATTCATACGACTGCACACAAATAAATATACTAGGTCGTGGCTATCCAGGCAACGTTGCTACCATAGCGACATTTTTTAACACTTTTTTTTATAGGGATTAAGAATGGGTAGAGGAGTTTTTGCTGGTGGGTTCAATTGTTGATGAGGTATAAAGGTAGGATTGCTAAATTAATTAAAAATAAATAAAAAAATTAAATTAATAAAAATAGGATTGCTAAATTAATAAAAATAATTGTGTTTTAACATAAGTTTTCGGCCTGAAATGTATGCAAATGGTGTCAATGTATTGGGACGGAAATGTATTCAATTATTTAAAATATTTGTTGTGGAGGAAGTTATGTTTGTTATGTTGTATATAAGAAATATAGGTTATTTTCTATTATTAATGTAATATCTTGTTGTGACAAATAAGTGTTAATTCACTGCGTGACATCTTTCGTTAATTAAGTAAATAAAAAAAAATAAATAAAAAACACTCCGTCACTCGAAACTACTACTTTTGGCCTGAAAATTCGTTGCGTAATGCTCAATTACTTTGTATCATCAAAACAGGGGGGGAAAATGAAACATTGTGAATTAAAACACACCATCTGTTCGAAAATCAATAAGTTAAGGCAAAGCATTTTTTTAAAATAACGCAATACTGTAAGCGGATGTTTTCGTTTCAACCTAATAGCCTGGTGTTGACTCCCGATTGCCATTGATGAAGAAGGATGGATTGGGCTATTGTATTTTTCAGCTGCTCCCATTCAAGTTTTACAGAAGATTCTTTTTTCTTCCGTTGCAATTTCCGTTGGTATTCGTTTTTCTTTCCCCTCATTCCAAATTTTCTTGGAGTTACGTGTTTTTCTCAGCCTCGTTCTGAAATTCTAATTACGTACACAAAATATTTGACGTTTCCTTATGAGGAAAAGGAATCATTATTTCGATTCGGCAGGCCTCAATTCTTCCGAACCAGTCTTTCCGTCTTTTGCGGCGCTATACTCTCAGTCAAATGCGTGACACTGAAAAGCGACGTTGACGTTCTACCAACGGTTGTTTAGAGATACTTTGAAATGCGACGTTGACGTCC